>JZKD02S1419535.1:149788-165887 GCA_000966675.3 Picea glauca | reverse complement strand
CATTTTAATTCTTTTTAATTTATATGTATTTTTATTTATTATTTTATATGTTTTAATATATATGATTTGATTTTTATTTTTTGGTTAATGTTTATTTTAACAAACTAACCTAATTATTAACAACTAACTCAATTATTAATTATCAATTAATGAATTATTAACAATTCTAACATAAACCTCACTATACTAAACTTATTACTAATATTATTAATTAATCTAATCATTTGTTTATTATCCTAAGTTGGTTTATTCGGGCAGGGATGAGTGATGGGTGAGACGCACTCAATGGGACAAATGGGCAAGGGAGTGAGTGGCGCAGCGGTGGATGAAGGATGCAGCAGGATGATGGAGGATCGAGCGAACTGGATGAAGGGGGAAATGGAAACAACTGAGAGACCAGCAAGCCAGGAACTTCATCATGAGACCCACAAATGATATCTGAATCATCATATCTCCTATAATTATAGGACCCTAACACCTTCTTTACCAAATTCCCAAGTTCCCAAATTCATATTTCCAAACTCCCAAATTATTGGATAGCAATCCATATTCAATTATACCTCAAATTCCCCCTTTCGGCCTCAAAGATTCATCCACTTTAGAATAAAAATATCATGAAACTTCTATTTATTTGTCATCAACTTCATCGTTCTTGATTCAAGTTTATGATAATAAGCTATAAATATTTATTACTTGTCCTATGTACTTCTATGTTAGAGCTACACAAATTTGGAAAAAAACCATATGTCCAACAAAAAATTGGCACAATTGTTTGGCAGCTTCTTCATCAATCTACACATAAACACTAGCATTCTCCCTTCTACTAATACTACAACTAAAATCACAGTTTTTCCACCAAATTCCATACAGGGACAACTCTATAACACACTTTTTGGACATGGAGTTTATCAACTCTATTCCACTACAACAACAAACAAATTTATTTTGGCACGCCATCCACAGACACAGTTAAATGAACTCTGCAACATTAATCCACCTTATCCTCTACTGTATTATAGTAGTAGCTAACAACTCACATATGTTCCATTATTCTAGGGAACTCTTGTGAGGGAGTCTCACTCAATCCAAATCTAATACCATGATTAAATAATTTGGATGCAACAATACAAGATGAGATATTTGCACATAGATATTCTCATATATTAAGTAATTTAGAGATACATAAACTTATACCCAAATGAATAATAAATTCCTTCTACAAGAGCCCAACTTCAATGATAATAAACATTTTATTTTAACTCATTAATGTACACTAAGACTATTAGGTCCTAGCCTTGAGTGGCTTCAATCACCTTCATTGCACAATCACTTTAGTAGTTGTTGGCCCTTGACCAAGTTTTGAGGATCCTTGGTCATATTTGACCTATTTTGGGAATTCGACGGACTGTCGAACGCAGAGCGCAATTCGAAGCAGAGATCACACGATCTCGACCCCTTGTTTAGGGATTTTAGGGTTTTGAGCTTATGTAATGGGTATGGGGATGTCGGCCCATGGGTTTACCCATGTTTAGGCCCATTTTGTAATGCATAAATAGATCTTTAGGCGATGTAAGAGGAGACGATATAGGCATCTATGCGATGATGTGATAAAGTGCAAGTGATAGTTGTACATGCTTTATGCATGTTGTGTGAGACTTGCAAGGCTAAGTGCAATTGACTATAAGAGATTGAGTAGAATCTTTGTGCTTTAACCTAGCTCGGTGAAGGAGGATTTGGCGAGGTGCGCATAGATCTCCTGTCCTATGCAGAGTAGGATCTCGAGGCTCTGTGCATATAGAAGATTGACAAAAGATGATAAAAGAGAATAAGAGTTGGTGGGCGTAGCCCCAAGGTGGGGGTGAACCACGTATATCCTGTGTTGTTATGCTTTGTGCGATGTATTGATATGTTTATGTGTTTACTTGCTTAGTGCTTTGGCATAGATAAATGATAGATAGATCTATTGATGCTTTATTCTTAATAATGTGAATGAATGCTAGATCTAACCTATGTGAATGTGCTTAGTTCTTGAATCTACTAGATCGGGGTGAATACTACGATGCTCAGTGATTAGGGTTTTAATTGCAAAGTAGATACTGGTTAAAGACTGATGAACTGTAACTGCTAAGTGCTTTGATAGAATATTGTAATCATAGATTTGTGTCCTAGCTAAGGTTACAGACACTGGAGTCCTGCAACCACCCCTGCCTCTACCTCGGGTGAGACTTCATCTACTTCGCAAGTGTTTTCGAAAGGGCTGGTAGTTACGGTTTTGTTGGTGCACTCTTGAGCGTTGAACCCTAGGTCTGCCCTTGTTCCAACAAATGGTTCTGTTGCCGGGACCTGAAACTATGATTGCTGGGAACTGAAATAAATAAAAAGAGAATCTTTGTGTGTAGATCTGCTGCTGAAATGCGTAGTATTCTACCCAAAATTGTGATTGTTGGGAACGAAAGAAAAGAGAAAGTTTTGTGCGTAGATCTGTTGCCCTAGTGCACAAGAGAAAGCTATGTGCTAAGAAGAGAAGTCAGATTTGAAGAAAAGAGGAAAGATCTTAAATCTTTGTGCTTTGATAAAGGTAAGAACAATGAAAAGTTTTGATTGAAAAGATAAGATAAGTGGAAATTTTTGTTTCAAAAGTATGGATCTAGGTATGTTTGATAAATTTTGTCCTAGCTTAAAAACTAGGGCACAACTAGAAGAAAAAAAGATTTGATATGTGTATATCTGATAGAAAGGATGAAAGATATGTTATTCCTATGCATAGAAAGAATGTTTGGACTAACAAATGAATGCAGGATCCTAGAAATATTTTTTCTTAGGTTAGCTACTATGACCCTAATGCGCTATACAGGAAAAGATGGGGATCATTTAAAAGAAAAATAATATTAACCCTTTGTTATAATTATAGAAGACCAGGCCATCTTGCTAAGGAATTCCCTAGTAGAAGACCTAGTTGTCTTTGTTGTAAAGCTATGGACCATGAAGTTTTGGATTGCCCTAGAATGATTGCTAAGGTTGAAAGAATGAATATGAGGCAAGAAAACCCTGAGGAAGATCAAGAAACTAAGACCATGGAAGAACCCCAGAAAGAATCAAAGAATGTATTGCTACAAATGAAAGAAACCCTAAATGATTACAGAAATATCAACTTATCAGAGATCTTCAAAGAAAAAGAATTCATAGAAACAAGAATAGGAGAGTTCGACATTGACTATGTTCTAGATGAAGAAACATAGGTGAATATCATGACAGAAAGAACTTGGGAAATTTTAGGAAATCCTGCTATGATTCCTTCATGAGGAGGAATAGGATTATTTAGAGGAAAGTTAATAACCCTATGTGGAAGACTCAACTAGATGTCTATGAGTGCTCATGGAACTTCGACAGAGGAAGATTTTGAGGCTATTAGATTTATTGAGAACAACACTCCATTTTCTATGTTACTAGGAAAAACCTTGATTGAGAAGGCTCGGGCCAGAATAAAAGAAGAGGAAGTCTTAGAACAGAAGAAGAAAGAATTAAAAGATTTCATGACTAGAAGGATACCGCACTTGATTGAAGAGTAGGAGAACAGAGCGAAGCTATTTAGAACCAGAAACTTAGATGTCAAAGTTGAAAGAACACAAGAAGACTCACATAAGAGTGGAGCACCTACCCCAGACAAAGAAGAAGTATTTCCCTTGAACCCTATAAAAGAATCTCAACAGCGCGAAGTTACTATGCCAAAAGGAGATAAGAATCAGAATGGAAAGAAAAATACCGAGACAAAGATCACAAGGAGGAAGGATAGAAAGAGCAGTAAGAAGAGATAAAAGTTGCAGAATGTTCCAAAGGGGACTTCGCAAAAGGAAGATTTGCAAAACTGGAACGTCGCCGGGATATCGGAACAATGCAACATGGCACTTCGCCATGGCGAAGCGATATAACCATTGGAGGCATTATGACTGTTAGACCGACGCCTCCTAACAGTTAGAACAACAGTTATGACTAGAAAGCTCACCACCAGACCATTGGGATCACGCCACAATGGGCAGAACCGCATTAATAAAGGCCTCTTTTCCATTGGAGAAGACCTGTTACATCGTTGTCTACTTATTCCTTCAACTGTTGCACCGAGAACACTTTTTCGAATTGTATCCAAGCCAAATCATTGCTACTGCACTATGTTTACTAAGATCGACACCTGTTCTATTACTTTGAGCACCGATTCATCAGTCTAAGTTATCTGATCTTGAGCGTTTATGTCAGACGAACTCAACACAGCTGAAAAGTGTGTCGAAGAAGTTCTAATCAATTTAATGGCTGAGAAAGTAATGTCCACAGGAATTCAGGCCTCATCAACGCAAGGAGTGAAAGCCTCCCCGTTGACTGCTCGTGGATCTAGACCATCCCAAGTTGCAACAGAGAAGAGAACCAAGCATCGAGATGACTTGGCGAATGCGAAGTTAATCCTAACTATCCTACCCGGCTACATCTCGCCCTTGGCTAGCGCGGTGAGTCGTGATAGTGTCCCAAGGGATTTCGATTATACCTTGGTTGTTGCGTACCTCCTGAAGGGGATACATGCAGTTAGAACACAGCAGGATAAGATTGTGACATTGAAATTCAACGAATTCAACCTAGGGGACCGCAAGAACCACAGTATGCTCGCCCCTCACAAGTACTTGACTAGGACGAAGGGGAAGAACTCGAAAATAATCCCCCAATCATGGACTATGAACCTCGCGCAGTCCACCATCTTGAATGTGATGAAGATCCCACATTTCATAAGGAACCAGGAGGTTAATGCGTGTGTTAAGCTCATGCTATCATGCTACCACAATGACTACCTATGGCTATATAGACGCATTACAGTCGATCTGATGTTGATCCATTGGATCACTGGATTGAGCACGCAGGGACCTGACCCATAGGACTTCTATCTAGGAAAGGTTGCAGACCACTCACTAGCACAGAGAATTAAAGACACATATGGATATGTAGAAAAGGGGACGCGAGGCTAGAAGGTAGCTTCCATCCATAATGACACAGTGCGTCTAGCCTACAAATTGATCACGGGAAAACTGGTGAGAAAGAACAGACCTATGCAGGTCACAGGGTTCGTTGTTGACCTCACCGACAAATGTGTAGAAGGACTCCAAATGAACTGGGCGAAATATTTAGTCAACCAGCTCGAATTGGATTTCCACGAAGCTCAGGATCATGACTATGAGTTCCATTTTAGCTGGCTTCTTATCCTCATAGCGTTTACTTCTTGGGAGATGGTAGAAGGTGTGACCTTCCTAGATATTGAGTCGTTCAAACCACTCGCTGTGAAGTTCACCATGCACTGGTACTTGAGATATATGGAAAAACAGTGGTAGTCGAACACAATATTTCACACGTACTATCTCCAATTGAAGAGGGCCATTAGGGTTGTCCCTTGGATGACGTCGAACACCCTGCACCGGTTTAGACCCCTCATGAAGTTTCACGCAGATTGACACTTTATTTATATCACTATGCCTGCAGACAAGCATAAAGAATAACTTCAGTTATACTATAAGTTCACAGAGGAGGACCTCGAAGAGATAACTAGGGACTCGTCTACAAAGATCCTTATCCCTGCTAACCCCATAGAAACGTCTGATCCCGAACTAATTGGATACTCAAAGGCCACTCATGAAGAACACGACACACTTGGAACCAACAGAAGGAAGAAGACTGAAGAGGTACAAAATATGAGCAGCGCAGCAGAAGAGATCTCTTAAGAATCACCTGGACGAGGAGGTAATGACAAAGTAGATAAAGAAGAAACCAATGGAAAAGATGATCATCAAAAGAAAGGAGAAGTAACACCGCCTCGGGATCCCGTGGATGAGACTGATCCCTCTAAGAAAAGGAAGGTTTCCCCCGCAAAACCTACCTCGCGAAAGAAATCCAAAGCCACCAGGACTAAGCTTCAAACTGTGCTCACGCTCGATGACTTCGAATTCATCATCGCAGCCGTATCATATGCCTGTAGGATATTCTGCAGAAAATCAAAGCCAAGCAAGAAGCCATGTATGATAGGATCGAGATAGAACTCAGAGGGGTACAACAGGCCCTTCAATCTAGCTGTGCAGTATCCACTGTGCCCCCGCCATCAGAAGAACCAGAGTTGGGAGATGAACTCGTCTAACTCTGCAGAATAGCTGACGCGACCGAAGCTCTCCTTTGTCGAGCGCAAGAAGAGAAAGAACGGTCTATAGTGTCCCTAAAGAAAGCACAAGAGGAAATGGTAGAGAAACATCGAGTTGCACAATAGGAGAAGGATGACCTCCACACCAAGTTCGAAGAGGAGAGAGCGCAGGTCAAGCAAGAGAGAAAAAAGTTGCTTACAGAACAGCTCAGAGTCAAAGAAGCAGTCAACAGAGCACTTCGCTCTGTGACAAGCTTAGAGAAAAAGGTGGAAGATCCAATGGAGCGGAAAGTTGCACAACTTCTGAAAGCTATCCAACAGCTTCAATAGAGAATCATAGACCTAGAGCTACGAACAGTTTCAAGTACCCCGCAAGACGTGTGTTATAGTGGGAAAATCCCCCTATGGACTACACTATGGTTCTAAAGTGCAAGCAAAGCTAACAATCTAAAATCTCCTACTCTTAACCACTATCCTGACAACACCTCATATTCATATATAAAGTACAAAGTATAGTGATTTGGTAGTCTTACCTTAAACTCTGCGTCCGATGTCGATCCCAATGCATTCGATCACTTCTTGACTACAAATCTCCTCCCAAGGCTGACCTGCATTCACCAAAAGACAAAGATGAAATTGAAAACAAGCATTCTATATATGGACTAATGGGTTAGATGTCATAACAAAATGTAAATCAATCATACATATTAAACACATCATATGGAGGGATGACAAAAGTGCTTCTTTATATTAATCTCATGATGTCACTTACAAAATGATATTGACGAATGCTCCTCGAACCCGGTCCTAGGCTTCTCTTCACCAAGCTCCAACTATTTCCATGTATCCTTATTCTCTCACACTTCTCTCTAGAGAATAGGCATAGGTTTATGGATGAGGAAAAAGGGCAAGAATGGGGAATTCTTGCTCAAACTCACAAAGTGGTTGCAAATTCTTGGGGCAAGGGGGGATTAGGAAATGGGCAGAGTTTCATTTCTTTCATGTTTCTTCTTGAAATGGGACCCCAAAACCTTCTTTTGTATTCCAAAAATACAGTTATTTGGTTGGGTGACGGGCTATGGGTGGTCAATTGGTTAGGAAACTACCCAAAAGCCCGTATTCCCTTGCAACTTTTTATTTTTTGCAACTTTTGCGGGTATACGTGGGTTGTAATGGTGCAACTAGCATATGTACGTGTGCAATAATGGTGTAGCTAGCATACATATATGAACAGTAGTGGTACAGGGCACGTACATCTTAAAAAAATTGGTTTTTAAGAAGAGTTATTCAGTATTGGCTTGGAAAAAATAGTAAGTAAGATGGCCTGCTGCTAGGTATGCATGTCTGGTGAAAATTAGGGTTATAACAGATGCCCCCTAATGTGTGAGGTCAGAAGATCATCTGATGGCCTAAATACATTAAAAATATTTACCAACGTACAAAGCGAGTGAGCTCGGGACCAGAGTTCAGGAGGTGCCATCTGCAAAATAACAATTGTCTCACCGAGGCAGGCATACCCATGCTCGGGATGAAATAAATCATGGTTTCCAATCAAATACACTACAGATCCATGTCATATAAATATATAAAGTGTAGCCTCGAACAATACACAACGGATCTACATCTCAAAATCAAAAGATATACATGAATAGTATCCATCTTCAAGAAGCAAACAATGCCTGATGGCTAGAGATGGGGTCTTCAGAGCTCGAGCAACAACTTCAAGATATTCTAAAGTCGGCTAGGAGTGTAATGTGAGTGTACATCTTCACTACCCAGAGGTCTTCAATGACTCATCGGGGAACATACAAGAGGATCTCGGTGATTTGGGAGAGAACTTGATTGATTTTGAACAAAGACTTTGATTGGACTTTCGGGATGGTCGGGCATGAGGATAAGAGACAAACTACAAAAGGGTCGACTCAAGTTGGGTAAAACTTCCCTTGGAAAATAGAACAATGAAATATGAGACTCAAACATCATGACACTGACATAAGTTCACGATGTAGGAGGCAATGCAAACTCTCCATATGTTTGGAAGAATAACCAAACGAAAGAGGACATGGCTCTATGTTACGAGAACAAATCCCTAAGGTCATTTTAAATCCCAAAGCTTAACATACAAATGAAAGGATGTGCTTTGTCCAAGGGTGACTCATTGTGCTGCCATACAAAGAAAAAACTTTTCCCGTCCTCTTTTTGGGGTATATTTGATTTTTTTTGTCTTTTTCAATATTTTGAAAGCTTGAAAAAGAATAAAAGAATGCTACATTACAAAAGAGGAACGAGTGTCGCAAAACATACTATTTCTAGGTGTGAGGAACTGCTTAGAGAAAGGAAACATATCTAGGAAAAGGACACTCAAGAAAAATCCTCCATGGGTCAAGGTGTCAAGACGCAGAGGCAAAGTGCTACAAGGCTTATGTATAAGGCATGCTTCAAAGGTTCAGTTGAGAGAAAATGTAATTAACAGGACACAATTATAACATCCTTCAATGTAATTTTAAATGAGGACAGATAAGGTAAGCTCGGTGGTTTTTCATTTTTAGAGAGTCTGAAAAAACGCAAAAGAAGACTCCACTGGGGTACCTTTTTCGAAGATAGTCTAGTCAGTTCGAAAAAGGGATAAATTATCACCAAAAAGATGTCTATTCAAAACCATTTTAACGAGTGTGATAAAGACAAGATCACTCGACAATATTTTCAATTTTAAGGAGTCTGAAAAGAGCTTAACTATGGACTCACTACCTTTTTCTAGATTTAGTCTCCTTAGCCCGAAAAAGGTGAAATTTATTGAGGAGAACTCTCTCGGCAAGACGAATCTCTCGAGGTGTACCTTTTTCCTCCTTAATCTATAGGCTGGAAAAAGGGGTAAACTCGTGCCAGTAGATGTTTTTCTAAACCAATTAATGAGTGTGAAAGAACAAGGTCACTTGGCGATCTTTTCATTTTTAAGGAGTCTGAAAAGAACTTTAACTATGGACTTCGTAATGAATGTTCTTCTGGACCGGTTTAACGAGAGTGAAGAAACACACTCACTCGATGATATTTTCACTTTTAGGGAGTCTGAAAAGACCTTAACTATGGACTCTGTGGGGGTTCCATTTTCGTAAATTTAGTCCCTCGGGCCCGAAAAAGGGTTAAACTTATACCTGAGAATACTCTTCTAGCAAACTGAAGTTCCTAGATTACACCTTTGTTCGTACAATTAACCATCTAGGCCGAAAAGGGGTAAACTACTATCGGACAGACATGCCTTCAAATTTTATTTTAGCGAGCATGAAGGGCAACAAGATCGCTCGACAATCGTTTCATGTTTAGAGGGTATGAAAAGGGCTTAAAAGAAGTCTCGTTTGTTTTTTGGGAGTCTCGAGGATGGGGCCAAGAGTGATAATATATCATACATATGAAGGCTCAAAATCGTAATCAAGACAATACTAAAAGGACTCTCGAGCCTATAGTCATTAGCGATGGCATAGACACCAAAATGCAACCAAGATCTACCTAGGGCATCCATGTGAGTGTAGGATCTACCACTAAATTACGACACTTCTAGAGTAACAATGATAGTTATGTGTTGCAATTCGGTGGGGTCGATCCTATGGTAAATTGAAAAAGACAAGGAGGTGCAACAAGTGGAGGTGGAATCCTAACTTAAATGCACAAAGCTGGAAAAAATGACTTTTCACCACAGGAACATAAAAGTGCCCCAACTCTCAAAAAGTTCTCTAAACCAAAAGTAAAGTGTATCGTACCATCTGATGATAAACTCAAGAACCACGTTACATGATTTTCAAGCCAGAAAAAATGACAACAGGGGTGAAAAAATGACAAAAAGGGCCAAAAAGGTCTATAAATAGGGTTATAACAATGTGTGATATCAAAGAGAAGCCACTACCCGAAGAGCAGTTGAGAGGATCAGAGCATTCTCTATGGAATGTAAACAATTTAGCAGTAGAAGTGAACAAACCTATGAGTGACTTACTGAAGACCCTAAGGCAAAGCAGCAATCAACAACAGTACATGAGCAGTTGAAGCTCCTGTCAGCAGTTCAAAGGATGAAGTGATCCCAGGAACAGTGCACTGCTCAATAGTAGGTCCACACCATACAGAGAAAAGTCATGGAAGTGACTTCGAGGCTCCAACTAGTCTAGGATGAAGCATGCCAACTATTTGAGGAGATTGAAGGTCGAGGAGCAGAGATGCAACAATTTGTCGTTGCAGTCGAACAACGCTTAGAGGGAACTTTCAACAAAGCAGTTATCCAAGATTTTGTCGAGCAGGAGGCCTTGGCACAACAATAGGTCGAAGAAACTCGAGCCAAGCTCAAGGCTTTCGAAGCAAATCTACCCAGACCAGAGTGACTTGGGACAAGTCACAGGTGAGTGTTGGGGGCATGTTGGTCATTGACCAAGTTTTGAGGATCCTTGGTCATATTTGACCTATTTTGGGACTTTGACAGGTTGTCGAAGGCAAAGCGCAATTCGAAGCAGAGATCACGGGATCTGGGCCCCTTTTTTAGGACTTTTTGTGTTTTGGGATTATGTAACGGGTATGGGGATGTAGGCCCATGGGTTTACCCATGTTTAGGTCCATTTTGTAATGTATAAATAAATGTCTAGGTGATGTAAGAGGAGACAATATAGGCATCTATGTGATGATGTGCTAAAGTGCAAGTGATAGTTGTACATGCTTTGTGCATGTTGTGTGAGACTTGCAAGGCTAAGTGAAATTGACTGTAAGATATTGAGTAGAAGCGTTGTGTTGTAACCTAGCTCGGGGAAGGAGGATTTGGAGAGCTACACGCAGATCTCTTGTCCTATGCAAAGTAGGATGTCATGGCTTTGTGCATGTAGAAGATTGATAGAAGATAATAAAAGAGAAGAAGATTTGGTGGGCTTAGCCCTAGGGTGGGGGTGAACCACGTATATCCTGTGTTGTTATGCTTTGGGTGGTGTATTGATGTGTTTATGTGTTTACTTGCTTAGTGCTTTGGCATAGATAAATGATAAATAGATTTGGTGATGCTTTATGCTTAATAATGTGGATGAATGATAGATCTAACCTATGTGAATGTGCTTAGTTCTTGAATCTACTAGATCGGGGTGAATAATGCGATGCTCTGTGATTAGGGTTTTAACTGCGAAGTAGATACTGGTTAAATACTGATGAACTGCAACTGCTAAGTGCTTTGATAGAATATTGTAATCACAGAGAGTAGGGGAAAAGGGCACCAGAACTAGAGAAGGAAGGTTGGGAGAATTTTGGAGCATGTTGGAGCATTTTGGAGCGTTTTAGAGATGGAAAATAAAGAACTAGGTTGTCAGGCCTAAAGAGTGAACTCTTGTGTGAGTTGCACTGTAACAACATGTGTTTGTTGTTGTTTTCTTGGAAATGAGTTCCCTTGAGTTCCCATTAGATAGATTCATGGTTACTTATACCAAAGAGACCTTGATAGACAAATGGGATGCCTAATGGATTGAGAGAAATGAAGGGGTGTACATTCCTTCGGTTGGGTAGGTCAAGAGGAAGAGAGCTACATTAATTTCAAGATAGTTGTAGGAGAATACCAGTGGGTTGTGAGATATTAAGCCATGAGGAGATTGTTTGAGGCACCCTTCTTTTGTGTATTCCTAGCCCCATCTCGAGGGTGACTTTCCATTGAGATATGGAACATAAATTCTATGGTTGGGTGGAACGTCCTTCCCAAGCAGTTGGTTGCACATACTTTCTTCTAAAGATAAGTGTTTATCTATTATCTATGTTTTCTTATGAGTCTTATGGCTATGCATTTTACTCTGCAAATAAGTGTCAAATTTTGGGTGTAATAGTAAAATTGACATGCATAGGGCTGAAACTGACTGTATAAATATTAATTTTAGAGCTTCCATAGTGGCCTTTGCAAAAAATTTACAAATTATGCAATTCTGGAAAAATTCGAAATTTGCAAAAATTTGGGTATTTTTATGTACATGACGTGAGTAGTGATGTGGAGGCCGCATGGTGGTGACATGAACGTTGTGACATGGATTGATATGGTGTAAATTCCATGGTGGTGGTTGGTGGCATAGTGAAAGGTTCGGTCATAAGATGGTAGGCCATGGTGGCGAGGTGGTAGACCAGCATGGCAGGATCATAGACTTTGGTATTGACCAAAACCGATGGTGGTATCTCATGTCGAGAGGAGTGGTTTTGATATATCCCATGACGATGCGAGACCAATTAAAATGTTCCACGTATCGTGGTGAAAATCCACCATCGCATCGCGAAGGGTCTTTAACCCTCAAACACTTTGGCAATGTAAAAACAATGTGGGTCGTTGATATTCTGATCATCCCCATTGTTGGATCTGGGAGCATGCGAGTTATAGAGTCCAACAAAGGTTACATGTGGAAATTCCATGATATCAGGGTGGCATACCATGGTGGTAGGGTTGACAGTGCATGGTGGCGGGCCCGGGGCTGACATTGGTGTCGCATAGGTGAGGTGGTATTGGGAAATACCATAAGCAGTATTACATGGAGACAAGGGCGTTTCACAAAAGGTGTTTGGTGATGTGAAGCCAATGGGAGGACACCACGTAGCATGAGAGAAAAATAATCTCACATTTTTTAGGGTTGTTAACCCTCACACGAGTTGATGGTGTGAAATCGTCAAGGGTCGTTGATCATCCATCGATCTCCACCATTGGATCTGGGGGTATGGAAGTTGCATGCGCCCAGGGAAAAAGTGTGCGGGATGGGACCCACCCATATCCATGGATAATGATTGAATGTCACATGGAATTTTGATAGAATAGGTGGGACCCCTATCCCATATGTGGTAAAAAAGGTGCCAGGAGGGCATCCGGGTACAGTGGGGCCCAAAATATAATGTAATTTATGAAATAAAGGTAAAGAAGACGATGAAGGTTGATGAAGCAAGGCCAAGGTGGACAAGGGGTTGATGTGGCATCACCTCATGGTGCCACATGGACCCATAATTCCACATCATCAACCATGACAACAAAGATTCCACGTAGGAAAAACTATTCCACGGAGTAAAAAAAAACAAAACACCCTCTCGAGTCATTTCTTATTTTGGCCATAACTAGAGAAAATTAAGTCCAATTGAGATGAAACTTATGGGTTTTTTCCGAAGTGAGGATATATACAAAAGTGTCAGAGAGTGTAACGTACCCAACCACCCAGGCTGGGCCACACGATGCAAAACTCTCTTATTATCAGTTCTAATACCATTTTTGTAACGTACCTAGCCTCTAGCTAAGCAAAAATATGTGCGAAATACATATAAAAACGAAACTTTTGCTAACTAAAGTAATTTATTTATTGTTAGTCAATTTCTTGTAACTTACAACTATAAATTTATAACAAATTTAGCTACAGTCTATAACCATAAAGCAGATGCATCTAAAGCATGCTAATAATCAACATGAAATACAACTAAATTGTTCATTACAACAACATATAATTCATTCTCATTCACACAGAGTTTATGCACAACAATAACACATGTAAATAACTCAGTACAAGATAAAACACTTATCTTTAAAAAAAATCATGCAACCAACTACTTGGGACAGACATTCCACCCAACCATAGACTGATTTTTCCAAATCTCAACAACTAGACACCCCCTAGCTGAGGCCAGTAATCCATAAAAGAGGGTGGTCTAACAAATTCCACTCACATCTGATAAAGCTCATAACCCAACTGATATTCTCCTACGACTATCCAAACTTTTCCACCGGCTCTCTTCCTCTTGACCTGCCCAACCCAAGGAATGCACCATTTGTTTATCAAGGATCACCCAAGGGATGTTTCATCCATTTATCAGGGTAACCCAAGGGATGTACCATCTATTTATCAGGGTTAACCCAAGGGATGTACCATCCATTTATCAGGGATAGCCCAAGGAATGTGCCATTCATTTATCAAGGTCTCTCTAGGATAGGTAACTAGGAATTTCTCAGCTGGGAACTCAAGGGAACTTGCTTCTAGGACAACTATGAGAAAACCAACAACAACATTTTTTGTTTAGTGCAACTCACACATGAGTTCACTCTTCAGGCCTAACAACCTGGCTCTTCATTTTTCCAGCTCCAATTTTCTCCAGTTACGCTCTAGAGTTCGCCCTCCATGGTTGCACCAGCTCCAAGCTATCTTTCTTGTTTTCCCCTTTTCTTTTCATGCACAAACTTGACTTACTAAAAACTTACTCCTCCCAACCCATATTGATTTCCTCTCTTGTGGCTTACCTTTCTTGACTCACACTCCCCCAAGTTGATTGTACTCTCTGTTGGGAGATCAAGGGACTTACTACTAGGAAAATATCAGTAAAATAAACAACAACAACCTTATTGTTGCAGTGCAACTCACACAAGATTGCACTCTTCAGGTCCGACAACCTAGTTCTTCATGTTGTACATACCCTCTAGGATCAGGCATCCCTTTCATTGATATACAATTCCTCAGGCAATCTGTCATTTTCCAAGGTGTTCTCTTCTAGACAAATGCCAACTTGCTTCTATATTTCCACTAGCAATCCACAACCCGTGGAAATCATCCTATCTGCATCACATGCATATAGTTAATATGAGACATCATCATACAATTTTTAATTATAAAATTTCTAATTTGTTTTACCCAGGAAAACAAAATTCCCAAACATGATTTTTCTGCTCGTAATTAGTTGGCTCTTGCGGCAATAGATATTAGTCTTCCTTATGTCTTACACCATTTCCATATCTGAGACCATTCTTCCTGTGATTTTCTCAATTTCCATGCAACCAAACAATTGTTAGCATATCATAACAATTTCCAATTATAAATTTTTCAAATCTGGTTATACATAAAAATAAAAATTCCCATGCATGAGATTTCTTTTCATTATGTTTGGCTCTTGCAGCGATATATACTAGTCTTCCTTATGGGCTTACATTATTTTCATATCCAAGACTATTCTTCCTGCAATTTTCTCAATTTTCTTTCAACCAAACACATTGTTAATATCTCATGCACAATATTTGCATTCAGGCCATGAAGTGATTTTCAGAATTATAGTAATCTAAAAATTCCATCACTTCCAACTATTATTCATATTAAAAACAAAGTTAATCCATTAATCAGATTATCTAGAATGGAACTATCATTCCCTGTATACGCATTATGAACACACCAAGTTTTTCATAATGAAATCAAACTTTACCAATAAGTAAAACCAATGTGCCACTATCCATGGCCACATATACACAATGCATCCTTGCATTGACTTTGGAATACCATATGTTCATGTCATGTATTCACCATGTGAGTTGGAAGGTATGGATCATGCCTCAATATGTCATCCAAATTCTTCCCTACAACCCATCTGATCCTTTGGATACCTTCCTCTTCAACCCATACACAACACTAGGAACATTGTCCCTTAGTGTTATCTAGTGTGGGAAAAAAGGTTGCAGTCCCAACCTCAGTTATGTAGGGGAAAACCATTATGCACTTGGATGGCACTATATCCCTTCCATATCCATTCCCATCATTGCCTCACACATGAACATCTCTAATGGTATTCATTTCTATAACATGAGTTATGTCTCCTGACATAACTCGGTTATGACCGTATAACCAACATAAAACAATATGTAATTAGTTTTCCATAAATGTATTTAAGCAACAAATATTATTTTCATACTCAAGACCTCCTGCCTTTACATCAATTCAAATTTTGAGATTCAACTGAGGGAATTCTTACCTCAATACCCTTTAACAAGTATATATCATAACAACCCCAAATGCATACCTGTATGGCCATCACCAATTTACTTGATGCTACTTGATCAACTGGTACTTTATAGAATCTCACCGACTCCTTTTTCCAATATCTTGATCAACATTCCCACCATCCTTGTTTTTTCTTTGTATGGATGGATACCATAAG
>JZKD02S1419535.1:138462-149677 GCA_000966675.3 Picea glauca | reverse complement strand
TATCCTGGATACACAAAACATCATTATTTTTATTCAAATATATATATACTACTACTACTACTACTCTTAGTCTATGATCATTCCACCAACATGTTCAGGCATGTCTATATGCACAAACACACATCAATATGCACCAAGCATTTGATATTTTATGTCTATCTTATGAATATGTGTTTTATCTTTATTCTGTGCATCATGCACCAATTCTATCATGCACTCCAATGCATATATGTTTCAATTTTCATTAAATTATTTGATTGTTATTGTAGATGGTTGTCCCAAAATTCCTGTAGAACCTTGCTACCCTGTGCATTGCCATTTTTCTCAATTGTGCACCACTGGCCCCTATTTTTCATTTTCTCGCCAAACCTTGCTTGAGCATTCTACATTTCTAGCCACTAGGTCCACTAGTGTTGTCATCTCACATCTGCTTCCTTTATGTAAATAAATACTATCCCAACATCTTTTTGGGATATACTTCTTAATATTCATAGTGTTGTAACATGCACTACTCTAGTTGAATATTAACACTGTAATTTAATTATCCACTTCTGTTTCCTTGACCACACTGGTCTTGAAACACCATTATCATTGATTGACATTTCAATATTTCAAAATATTTCTTTTATGTCATCTTTCTAATACTCCTTGCCATCCATGGATTAGTTCAATTTTAAGCATCTTTTTTCATTAAGTGATTCATTGTGAAGCACTACTTGACCACTCAGCTCCGAATAGAATGCTACACTCCACCATTGCTCCTATGCTCTGCTTTTTCTGCTCACTCTAATAATAGAGACAACTTTCTTGATTATGTACTTTTAGACAATAGTCGGTAGATCATATTTAACAATCCCTTCTTCTTGCGCTCAGAGATGACTCTTCCACTTCATCGGTCACGCCTCATCTCATGATGTCCTTTTTTCCTTCTCTTGCAGGAAGATTGACATCTTTCCTATCCAATAGACACTGGGATTAATCTAGAACAGACCCACACAATGTTCAATGGTGTAATATTGTTCTATTTCTAGAAATCATTTTTCACAGAACACTCTCTGGAGAGTGCTCTTCTGCCTAATGGCAATGCCCGAATAGTAAGCTTAACCTTTGTTTATATGTCAAAAATATTGTACTTCAAGTGTTCCTCTGGGATTATGCATAGGTACTATCTTAAGCATATACAATCTTAATTACAAAACAATCTCCTTTGGCACTCACCTCTATCATTGGGAAGGTTTCTTCAAACTTTGACACTATTTGGAAAAATCTTTGCATCAAGTAATTACATTGCTCTTGGAATCCAATTCCACTTTACATTAATTTTCTTGTAGCTCTTTGTTGCCTCAATAAACTTCTACAATCTCTTCCATGTTTCCATTACTTTGATATTCAATCCTAGGCTTGAATCTATCCAATTATACCTCTAATTTTGCACCATGTGCAAGTAACTACTTTTGTTAGAATTATGCGTAGTATAGAAATTTTGTCAATTAATGCTACATGCAATTATTTATCCCAATTGATGAAGGACAAAATGTACCAAATTAAAAAGTATGATTCCTTAGATGCATCCCTATTTGAAACATTTTTCCGATGACTGTACTCATGCCCCAATTTGATTTCTGAGCGAAAAGTTACAACATTTAAATGTTTCCCATTCCACTCTTCTTACTGCTACAAAAATCTCTTTTATCACTTCCTGGGAAATTATAATGCCCAACTTAAAATTCTAGGTTTACATATGTATTTTACTCAATATATTTCAAACAACTATTTGTTTGCTCCAATCCGAGCTCCAAGATGAAATTTATGGTGGAAAAATAGTGAAGGAATATTCATTGGCATGTGCAATATAGTAGCAACACTTAACAATCATTCGATCATTTCTTGATCAGATCTTCTTCGTTGATCTATTTTAATGGATTCACCATGAATATATTCATATCTCTTCTTCATACCTTCCATGAACTCGCCAACAATACTTAGCTTATTTTTCCTTCCTGGACTCATAAACTTGTAACCTTCCTTTCATAATTATGTCCAAGAAGTCTCAACACTTAACCATTTGTTTTCCATCTATGTGGACTCGCGAACTAATCTTGTAATCCTTACTTTTATAAATCCATCCGAGAAGTCCCAACACTTAGCCATTTTTCCACTACGCAGACTCGCGGACTCATAATCTTGTATCCTTATTTTCATAAGTTTGTTCGAGAAGTCTCAAAACTTAACCACATTTTCACTTCTTAACACCTAAGTCTATCTGAGAAGTCTCAACATTTAACCATATTCCGAGATATTATCGCAGTTTTGTAGGACCTACACTTAGCCTACCACATGGCTCCACATCACCATCCAACATGTACATGCAATCGTGGAAGTGCATGTCTTTATTCTACAACGTCAGTCGACACATGGCCTCCATGTCATCGTATGAAAAATACCAAAAAAAAAAACAATTTGCTTATGTTCAAAATTTCTAAAGAGAATCAATTCTTCACATTACACATGAAATTCCTCTCAATTTTATTGTAGTAATTTAAAAAAACAAGGTGCAGACATACTCCGGAATTTAATTTTCTGTGAGTTTCTACTTCAACGTTCTACTAACTCGGCCCATCCAGGCTTAGCGTTGAAAATTGGGCTCTGATTGTTGCCATGTTTATAGGAAGAGTGTGCTTGTCATTGAGGGAAATAACAACAACAACGATGGCATGTCTATAGGAAATAACAACAAAAATGATGACATGTTTACAGGCATAGTGTGCTTGTCATTGATGGAAAGATCAAAGTGTGCATCGATGGTGAAACAAGAATAACGTAAGATCAGGTGAAGAAGCAAACAATATGCAAAGATCAAAGCTCAGGAGAGATAGCGTTCTGAGATGTGCACACAAGATCCCATACATCAAGGTTCAAAGAAGGATCAAAGGTCATGGCCTTTTACACTTAGAGATTTAAGAAAGCCAAAGCTCAGAAGGAGGAGCGACAATGGTTGTTGGATCACCAATCCTGAATACCCGATGTCCGTTAGATCAAATTCCAGTGGCCAGAGGAAGCACAGAGGAGAAGTACATATACAATCTGTTAGATCTTAGCACTCAGGACCAACAGTTGTCAAATCCAGTATAACTACAAAGAGGATAAGGCTGAGAGTCATCCTCCAACTCCGTGAAATTAAAAATCATGATAAGATCTAAACCGTTGGATCCAGAGGACACATGGAGAGAGATCATCATTTCGTTGACTTGCGAACTGAAAAAGTCAAAGGTAAGAGTTGTAGGAACTCATGAAATATGAATTCCCCATAAGATCTGGACTGTTGGATCACAGAGGGTTGTGGTCTGTTGATCTAGAGTATTTCATATATCGAGAGTTGGAAGAGTCAGGGTTGGCTCACATTCAAACACCTGACACATGAAGTCGCGATTTGATCACAGTCGTCGGATCAATTTTGAGTGGAAGGACAGGATAAGCTAGCAAAGTTGCATCACAGAAATATCAAGTCATCGATCCAAGATCCCGATCAAACGAACAACATTCACTTCGGATATAGAGATGTGAGGAGTTTACACTCAAGAAAGTTTGATATTTGAAATCCCTTGAATGCGAAGTTCTATCAACCGTCGGATCTAGAGATCAAAAAATGACCATTAGATCATGGTAGACCATGTCAGCAGATTACGTCAGCAAGGACACATGGCGCAATCAGACAATGATAAGTGTCAAGTTGATTCGAAATATCAGGTATGTGGAAATCACAAATCTGAGTGACACGTGGCATGTCATCAAGTGACACAAGAGTTATCACTCTGGGAGTTTTGCTTCGGTCTTTTTACCACCAGTACTCATTCAAAGACCCGAAGTCCTGAAGGCTGAAGTACCCAGAGCGGAGGATAGTCGTTGGATTAAAGAGGACACACGTCAGTGGATTGTCAACTCCGGGAAAAAGAAAAGGAAGAGAAAATGAGAGTTTGAGAATTGAAATATCTGAAGTCTTGAGACCAGATGGAGATCTTGACCGTTGACTCGAGCGGGATATGCATCGTTGGATCATGGACTCCAGGTGAAATGCTCCAGGAGCAAGCGAAGTTTGAGAATTGAAACTCTCGATGCCCGAAAGGCGAAATCGATATCGTCCGTTGGTTTGGAGGGACACGTGTCATCTTACCGGTGATACCAAGGATTTCACGTGGACAAAGGAAAGAAGGTAGAGCCATCGATTGAAGAGGACAGATGTCAACAGATCTTCCATTCCGGAAGATATCTAGTCAGGAGCAACATGGTTTGAGATTTGAATCTCACGGCGCCTGGATCATGCAGTAAATCTCAGCCATTGATGGAGGAAGGAGAGATTTGGTCCGCAAACTTGAGAGGACAGATTTGAACCATCCATTCAGGGGCACCGTCAATATCGTGAGATCAATTGTCATGCTCCATTGCAGGGCCATAACATGCTCGATCTTTATTTTTTCATGAGCGGGCCACAATCGAAGCCACGGTTTTGGAGAAAGGACGCGTGGAGGCTCATCGCCAATTGCGGGGAAAAACGTAGTTTGGTCTAAACCACCTTTGGATGCGTCCACAATCGGGTGGTCACATGAAGCTCATAGCCCAAGGTCATATCATGAAAAGGAGCTAGCGCTCACTAGATAGAAATGGGGAAGCGCCTTTTTGATTAGACGATTGGTCATCGTCGGTGGTCACATGAAGGAAGGGGCTGAGAAGCCAAAGAATCCATAATTGATAAGTTGTAGCTGACAGAGAAGACGAAGAGTCTCGACTACCATAGAACATAAGGAATCTCATCATAACAGCCACTGATGATGAACTCACAGGGAACATAACCGCCAAAGAAGATGAAGAGTTGCCATGATGATCAAGAGATGACTCGACGTGAGAAAAGCATGTAGAACAGAAAAGTGAAGTGATTTTGTTGTCGATCTATGTAGGAGTGAGGAAGAGCTGCAGTGAACAACATGTAGGGCAGAACAGTGACACTATAAAGAGCATGCAGAGGCATTGTGCATGAGGTATGTAGAAGGTGCACAGAGAGTATAAAAACATAGAATAGAGAAGAGATGAGTGTTGTCATTGAGTGTGATTGATGCGGGTAGAATCATGCGGTGTGTAGAAGCTGAAGCATAGAAGAAGCAAGGAACAAAAATTCATATCTGAGAGAAGAACAGAAAATGCAACAAACACGAGGAGAGAGACATTGATGCATGCAGAGCAGAGCAGTGTAGAAGAACATTTATGAGTTTAGTAAGACATATATAAATGTTGTATCACTATGATAAAGTTGAAAAAGGTAAAGATTTATATTTCAGGGTGGTAGTGAGGTGTTAGGGAGGATTGGTGTCCTCAGAGTTTCAACTGGGTGCTTGAACACAAGGAGTTGTAGATTCCATCTGGTTGCAGCCAGAAAAATCAGGGTGGTAGGGTGGTGCAAGGGAGAACTATTGTTCTCTATTATACCGGTCGGTGCCTGTGTGACTGAAATTTGGTTCTTCCATCCATTTGGTGTTGGAACACTTAGGGAGTTGGTGCTTCCTTCTAGTGGGTGCTAGAGAAACCAGGGAGTTGGTGCTTCCTTCTAGTGGGTGCTAGAGAAACCAGAGAGTTGGTGCTCTCAACAAGTTGCATCTTGCAGAACAGAGGTGGTAGTCTCATAATGAGTTGGTGCTCGTAAGAATGATAACGTACCAAAAATAAATATTACTTATCATATCAATAAGAAGAGGTTTTTCCCTTATGAGTTTCCTCTAGAAATATATGTCTCTGTATATTTCATGTGGGTGATTGATGTTGAATATTCTATTGCTTACCTCCCTGCATTATTGTGATTGTCATTGATTGATTTGTAAAGAGTTTAAAATAAGCATAATCATTTAAGCACGGTAACAATTGATTCACCCCCCTCTCAGTTGTCCAACACTGATACCACTTTGTAATGTACCCAACCACCCAAGCTGGGCCATGCCACAAAAAACTATCTCATTATCAACTCTGATACCATTTTTGTAACGTACCTAGCCTCCAACTAAGAAACATTACGTGCATAATACATATTAAAATGAAACTTTTGCTAACTGAAGTAATTCCTTTACTATTAGTCGATTTCATGTACCTTACAACTAAAATTTTATAATTGATTTAGCTACAATCTATAACCATAAAAAAAATGCATCTAAATCATGCTAATAATCAACATGAAATACATCTAAATTGTTCATTACAACAACATATAAGTCATTCTCATTCACGTAGAGTTCATGCACAACAATAACACATGTAAATAAATCAGTACAAGATAAAAAACTTATCTTTAAAGAAGAATCGTTCAACCAGTTCCTTGGGACGGATGTTCCACCCAACCATAGAATGATCATTCCAAATCTCAACAGCCAATCACCACGGAGATGAGGCTAGTAATCCACAAAAGAGTGTGGTCTCACACAATCCACTCACAACTCATAAAGTTCATAACTCAACTAATATTCTCCAACAACTATCTCGAATTTTCCACCATCTCTCTTCCTCTTGACCTACCCAACCCAAAGAATGAACCATTCGTTTATCAGGGATGTATGATCCAGATTTATGTAGGAACACAATGAAATACAGAAATACACATAAACACAGAGATGAAGCAGAAATAAGACTTCATTTCATTAATAACAAATGACTGAAATATGCTTACAGACAGAATGGAAATAAACTAGCTAGGGCACTGGTAGCTTATCTCTAAGAAGAGATGTGGCGGCTAATGGCCTCTAAACTGTGTTACAATGAGGCTCGAAGGCCTATTATTATTGAGAAACAATGGAAAACCCTAAACATGAAAATACCTAACCCTAGGAGATGAAATGCCAAGACTATGGGCCCCGTTTGGGTAAGTTGGTACATCAACTTCTCGGGGATGTAACTTTGGCATATGATCTTCGTTTGACACGTTCCATACCTCGTTAGAAATATATATTCGAAGAATACAAATTTTGGGTGAGAAACATTAATATATGGTCCATGTTTCTCCCCTTGTTCCCAAAAAACGTCGTTCAAGGCCTCAAAACAGCTCCAGAAGTTCAGGACCCGAAAAACTGCTAAAAATAGTAAACTGTGCGGAAACTGAAAAAATGAAAGAAGCAATGGTGGGGGTCCAATTGGAATAGGTGGGTGTCCACCAATATCCACCTGGATCATTCCTCCCCCCTTAGGAAGCAATGGTCCCCATTGCATTGAGTTCCTCCATGATATGAGGAAACTTCTGCTGAACTTGGTCCTTGGTGAGCCACTTGCCTTGGTGAAGGAGTTGGCCTGCTTTGACAACTCGATATAGCAGTATCCTTTGTTTTCGGGTGTGCTTGATCTATGTATCCATGATATGATCAGTTCTGGCTTGTTCAATGCAGTCTGGATTTAATTCTGTTGGTGTGAGTTGTTCTGCCATGTCGGATGTGTCTAGTAGAGGTGGAAAGTAGGGCTGAAGGCGGTCCACATTGAACACTGGGTGTAGACCAAAGAATGGTGGAATGTTGAGCTCAAAGGAATTTTCCCCTACAACCTTAGTGAGGGTGTATGACCCATATCAGAGTGGACAAATCTTGCGGTGGGGTCCAGCGAGGCACTCCTTTTGCAAATGCATCCACACTTTGTCACCCACCTGGAAGTTGTGTGGCACCCGATGTTGAGCATGTCGTTGCTTGTACTTAGCATTGGCTCTGTCCAAGATGTCATGAACCTATTGGCGGATGTGTTGAATGTGCTCAATGAAGTTGTTTGCCTTGTTAGCCTCAGACTGGACATGAGTTGAATCTTCTTGAGTAGCCATAAATGGCATGGCTATGTCAATGGGACATAGTGGCTGGAATCCCAAGCCCACTTGAAAGGGGTTGTGGCTGGTTGATATATGGAGAGCTTAGTTGTAGCTATGTTGTACATAGGGGAGGCTCTCATCCCATGTCCAGGGATGCTTTGAATTGTGAATGCATAGAATGTGTACAATCATCCGGTTGACAACCTCTGTTTGGCCATCAGTTTGCAGATGGAAAGTTGTGGACTTGGTGATCTTGGTGTCTAGCATCGACCAGAGGCTAGACCAAAATGTACTGAGGAACCTACTATCCCGATCTGAGATGATAGACTATGGGATCCCAAAGTGTACCCACACTCATTCAAAGAAGATTTTAGTAGTGGCTTCTGGTGTGATATTCTTCTTGCAGGCCATCATAATGGACATCTTCGAGAATCGGTCGACGACCACAAAAATACAGTCATTTCCATGCTTAGTAGAAGGAAGGCCCGACATGTAATCCATAGATATATATTCCCAAGGTCGACTGGGGGTAGGAAGCAGAGTATAGAGGCCTTGCTTCTTGATGGTCGGTTTGAAAATGGCGCAAGCAGTGTAGGACTTCATGTACTTCCCAACATATTGTCGAAGGTTCGACCAATAGAAATACTTTTGCAGTACTGCCATGATTTTCTCGACCTCGAAATGCCCAGTGACCCGACTGTAGTGCGCCTCCCAAATCATCTTGGCACGCTCGCTTGAAGGAACACAAAGGTGTCCCAGGTGACAAAGCAGGGCATCCTGGAGGTGAAAATTGGGAACTTGCTTACCCTCCAAGAGTGTATTGCATGTGTGGCCGAATTCTGGATCACTTGTGTAGAGAAGTGGCCAATCCAAAGTCTCGTGCCCACAAGAGTTGAGCACAGTGGTTAGCACCACGATGGGTGGTCGACTGAGGCAGTCTGTAACATTATTGGTCCTGCCTTTTTTGTACTTAATGTTCAAATGAAACTGTTGCAGGTATGTGGACCACTTTTGATGGAGATCATTTTTCAACTTCCCTTGTGTCTGTATGAACTGTAGGGTTCAGTGGTCTGTGTGGATGATCGTTTCCTTTCCCAAAATGTAATACTTCCTTTTCCTACAAGCCTGCACAATGGAATACATTTCTTTTTCATAAGTGGGATACTTCCGGACTGTGTCGGAAAGTGTCTCACTGTGATATGCCACTAAATGCCCATGTTGAGTAAGGATTGCCCCAATAGCATAGTCAAAGGCATCTATATCCATCTCAAATGGTTGTTGCAAGTCTGGTAATGTGAGCACTGGTGCAGAGCAAAGGTGATGTTTCAACTCCCCGAATGCCTTCTGTTGAGATTCATACCAAAAGAATTTTGCTTTAGCTCCTCCCTTGGTGACTTGACTCAAGGTCCAAGTGATATGAGAGAATCCCAACACAAACCTGCGGTAGAAATTGGAAAGACCTAAAAAGTTGTGGAGCTCTGTTAGGGTGGTTGGGGCTAGCCAATCCCGAATGAATTCTATATTTTTTGGATCCACATGCACCCCCCACTCATCAATAATGTATCCCAGATACTGAACCTGGGTCATGCCAAAAGTGCATTTCTCCAAATTGGCACACAACTTGTGTTGCCGTAGTGTTTGGAGGACCTGTCAGATGTGGTGGAGGTGCTCTGCCCAAGTCTGGCTGAAGATCAGAATGTCATCCAAGTACACCACTACAAATGAGTTGGTGAATGGCCGAAAGATGTCCTCCATTAGCCTCATGAAGGTTGCAGGGGCATTCGTCAACCCAAAATGCATGACCAACCATTCCAAAAGGACCTCCTTGGATTTGAACGCAGTCTTCCACACATCAAAGGGTTCGATTGGTACCTAGTGATACCTAGACTTCAAGTCGATATTGCTAAAATATTTTGCCCCCTTGAGTTGGTCCAGAAGGTCATCAATCCGTGGGATCGGGTACCTATTCTGAACAGTGATCTTTTTCAATGCCCGATAGTCAATGTAGAGTCTCCAAGTCCCATCCTTCTTCTGCACCAACACGATCAGGCTCCCACAGGGCGATGAACTTGGCCGGATGTGACCTTTTTGCAAAAACTCCTGAATCTGCCTCTTGATTTTGTCATTCTATAGAACAGATCACCGATAGATGGGTCCATTGGGTAGAGATGCACCTGGGGTCAGATCGATGGGGTGCTTGACCTGGCAGTGTAGAGGCACCCCTGCGGGGGAGGTGAAGATGTCCTCATACTCCTCCACGACCTTATCCATCTGTTTTTTTCGTGTAGCGGGGCCATGTCTGGAGGTCGTGGCCACAGTATTCCTCTTTCCCTGAGGGTGGATCATCATGAAAAAAAATTTCCTGGTTTTGGAAATGAGCTTACTACATTGTTTTGAAATAACCAAAGAGATGGTGGTAGGCGGTGCTATCTCCGGTATTCTGTACAACTTATTGCCCAAAGTGATAATAACAGCACGAGGCCTGGACTCATACATAGCATGTCGCTTCCACAAGTATGGTTGGCCTAATAATACATCAGAAACATCAAGAGGAGTAATGTCACATAATACCTCATCCGTGAAGGGCTTGATGTTGTAGGGAAGGCGACATTTTTGACTGACGTGAAGGTCCCGTCCTTGGTGCAACCACCCGATGATGTATGGTTGTGGGTGTGATGTGGTTGGAAAACCCAGCCACTTCACAACCTCTACCAAGATGAGGTTCTTCTGGCTCCCGTTGTCGACAATGAACTGCAATGGGGGACCCTTTACCCACATCTTGGAATGGAAGAGACGCTTTGCCTCCTCTGGATCTTCTGGTTCCTCCTTCTGGATATTCATGGTGGAAACGGTGGCATTGGGCTCCGCATCGATAATCTGCTTCCCCCTATCATTCCCCTTGTCAATTTTTGATTCAGAGTCGGAGCATGCATCTGATTCAGAAGCCTTCAACTCGGCTACCAGTGACTGCTTGGCCCGACACTCACTTGTGTTGTGAGTGGAGCTCTTATGGAACTCACACCACTTCCCTGTGTCCTTTTTTGGATTCATGGTATTGTTCTTTGCTTGTGGCTTTGGCAGGTTGTCCCGGGATGCCTTGCCTTGGCTTGGTCCTTTTTTCTATGGTTTGGGGGTACCTTTCCCTTGCTTCTGATTTACAGACCCAAAGTATTGCTTCTTCTGTTTGAACTTCTCCTCAATCTTGGAAGCATATCGGTATGCCACACCAAGCGAGGAGATGTCAAAGAACTCCATTTCCTCCTGAATGTATCTGTGTAGACAATTGTGGTATTTTAACACCAAATGTTTCTCTGAATCTTTGATACCCAACTTTGTGCGTAGGGTATGAAACAGATTCGTCATCTCATGCACATCTTGGTCCCTTTGTTGCCACAACGT
>JZKD02S1419535.1:115973-130311 GCA_000966675.3 Picea glauca | reverse complement strand
GTATTGGTGTAACTATTATACTATTTTTCATTGCTCATTGGATATAGTTGAATGGTTTAAGTATAATTTGAAAAAGGTTTTAAATTGTACTTGATACTGATTCACCCCCCTCTCAATATCAACATACCTAACCTCCCTAACCCCTAATGTAGTTAGAATAATATATTTTCCATGTAATAAAGGCCAATATTAATAAGGCCTAGTAATAATTAAGAATAATTCAAATGTAATAATACCTAATAGAATCTTTAGCTTCTAGAATATCTTCCTCTAGATTTTTCTTGTGGTAGATAGATTTAGTAGAAACATGAGTCGAGGGCATGAGAATTATTGTAATAGAGCCCTGCTCTGCTAAAGGTTTCCCCTTCAGAGAAGTAAGTGAACATTGTTTCCTATCAATAACGGTATTATTTTGGTGTTGTGGTTTCATCAATTGTGTTGTTCCGCTATTATTATCTGCATTATTTCTGTTTTTTGTTATTATAATAGATATGGTACCTAAAAAGTGGTATCAGAGCACTTTCCTTGGAATAAACTATGGGTAAATTTTTTTCAGGGTAGAGACATATTCCGACATCTTAAAGCTACAGTGATCTTCCATTCAGCGCATATATCCATAGTCGAGGAATCATACACACAAGAACTACAAGTGGTACTTACATGCACATTGTTGGCCACCCTTGTGACCATTGTTGGTACCCCTTCGAGTAGTAGTGCCTCAAACAACACCTGTATATGGGCTAACCTAGATATATTGAAGCCCTCCATAGATAAATCGATCGGCTACCTCACTGCTATAGTGCCATCGGGAACAACACTCAGGAACATACTCTCTAGTACCTGGGTAATCAGGTAGTATGACTAAGTGTACATTCTAGCCTCCTTAGTTGGTTCCCTAAGATAGTGGGCTGACTACTACTTTTCGACCTCACACATATATCAAAGAGATATAGCACAAGGAAAATCCTTTTCTATAGGCACCCTAAAAACCCTAAACCTTGGTACATAATGAAAACAAAACAGGAACATACAATATCTATTTCCATGCAACCCTATCGTCTACATTCAAGTTGTGAAATTACTACATATTTCTTCATGTTAATAATTTGGGCATTTTGCCACTGCAATATTATTTAGTTTAGAGTATAAATCTGTAGGAGTTAAAAAAAACGTTTGGGGCCTTCCTGCACCCTTACTTGATACCTATGCCATTGGACTCCTCTTTTCATTCTGATCGTAGTAATACCTATCATTTTTCAAAAAAAAAATCTCCATGGTCCTGACCCCCTTCTGGCCCCTTTATTTGGGACTTACCCCATTGGATTCCCCTCTTCTCCCTGATCATCATGATACCCTTCACCCATAAAACCAAAGAATAATAGTAACAAGTTCTTATTCTTACTACGGTCTCTTCGTTTGTTGAATTTACCACCATGTCTTGATCCTTTACTGAAGTCATCTTCCAAAAGGTGTAGATTTAATAAATGTGGTACATATATCTCCACCTCCCAGACTCGTGATCATCCAGTCATGAGTATTGATTCAGACATGAATGTCTCGAAGAGTCCTTGAACTCCATTCTCTTTTGTGATTAGTGGGATCCCTTAGACTCCTTCATCCTCGACGGTGAGGGTGCCAGAGGTTCCCTCCTCTAGTGCTACCCAACCTGTGAGTTCTACTCGACCCACATGAATGAACCCTTTCAGATCTCTTTTTCGTATGCCAAGTAATTGTTCTTAGTTAATACCTTTGGCTTCTAATCCTTTTTCTTTTGGTATGCCCAACATGACATCACAACTCTCATCCTTCGTTTCAACATCTAATGTGAATCCTAGTTTTGGGTCTGGGGGCATGACGCATCTTTATGTTCCTTTCTATTTTGGTTGAGGTCATATGCCCTAAGAGAATCCTACAATGAAAGGCTGGAATCATCCTTCCTTCAGGCCTAATCCTAGCTTCAATGCTCTGAGATGGAGTACTCAAACAGGAAGATAGTTCATTTCCTATATTTTTTCCTTCATCCCCGCTTCCTCCACATCGATTTTGAAGAACACATTTATTATAGCAAATCCCCCTCTATCCTCTAGTGTTCCATCTGGAGGGATTCAGTTTCATAGTATGGGAAACCCTAAGCACAGAGTTCCTTCGTTTGGGGGAAATGTATATAATCCTTATCATGTCTCTTCCACAGGTATGGTGCCCTTACAACCTCTCATGAATCAGTTTGGAGGAATATATTACCCTACCAGATAGGGCCATGGTATATACTATAACCTTGGATGGTCTACAATCCCTCAACCCCAATCTTTCTCGGGAGCATGGGCTCAGACACCGCAACCCCATGTCCCTTTTCTGGCCATGCTTAATCTGCCATATTTGTCAAAATTAATGAATGACCTTGTGTGTCATGATCCATCATGGCCCCTTGTGCCCACCAATCTTCCTTCAGACATTTAAAAATTCAAGGGAAAGACTAGTGAGGATCTAGGTGATCATGTGACTATTTTTTATCTACGATGCTCATCTAACTCCATAAATGAGGATTCTATTCATTTGAGGCTATTTCAATGCACCCTCATGAGGGTCATCGAGAAATGGTACATTGAGCTATCGAGGGAAACATATGGAACTTTAAATCATATGGTATTGGTTTTTCTCAACCACTTCCAATTGCTGGTTCATTACAATGCCGACATAGAACTATTTTCGACCTTTCTCCAAGATAAAGCCACACATATCTTGGACCATATCCAGGAGTGGAATAGATGGAAGACGTTGATTAAATCCTACATTCCTCCATAGTTTTTGTTGGAATGGTTCCTTAAGTCCTTATTTCCTTATATTTCGAAGGATGTCTCTGCATTCGGAGTAACATCTGAAGAAGAAGACATTTTCAAAGCCCAACCATTGGACCTTGTATATGATTAATATGGGATGCTTTAGGAAATTCTTCCCGATGCACCACGGTCAAACTACAATCCTAGACAAAATCGCAGGCCTCATACCGATGGCATCATAGGCTCTGCAAATGCTAAGACTATAGATTTAGTGATGAACTAGTTGAAAGATTTGTCTCTAAGACAACCTGTAGCAGGACAAGATTGGTCTTCATCCTCCACCACCACCCAGTCAGTGGATGTGCATTTTATACATTCATCGTCTAACCTGAATGGTAACCAACAACCTAGAGGGACTAAAAAGAAAGGACGAGGTAATAATCACAAGGGTGGGAAAAATAATAATAAATCCAAGGATGACACTAACAATGATATATCAAATAATAATGTTGGAAAGGGAAAGAAATTAAAGAAGAAGGTGAAGTTTCCTTGTAAACTTTGTAAACATGATCACCTTACCCACCTATGCCCCAAAATCAAGGAAGCCTCGAGGCTCTTATCACAACCACCCATTGTGCTGACAAACTTGTTTCCACATAATTAAAATATGGCCTCGGGGACCTCCAATACTGGAAACACATCGAGTGGGATTCAAAACCCCTTGGCACATGAAGGTGGCCATATATGCATCAATATGGTCAAGTATCAGATTGATGTAGCCACTCTATCTCGTGATTATGGCTCTTCATAGACTTTTATAGGTCCAGAGTCTCCTCCTCCTCCAAAACCACCTTTGTAGATAGAAAATCCGGAAACACAACCTCATATTCTAAAAGGAGTACTAAATCTCTTTTCCCACAATCTTAATTCCAATTCTGCCCAAAAGTATTTGATTGTTGGAGATCTGGGCCAAACCCCTTTTGCGATGTTGGATTTGGAGGTGCTCCAGACGTGTCCTTCAAAGAGGAACGCCTTGTTATCCATGTTAGGAGCTCTAGACCCATGTGGCTCTAAGGTTATCAAGTTTGATGTCATGGATGTTAAGCCTTGCTTACCTTACCATGTGGCCTTTAAAATCCATGTGGAGTACACGAAAATTACCATCAAACGTACTGTAATTCATGAAGGTGTTGCGACGTGCATGATGTCTCTAACCTGTTGGGAATCCATTGGATCTCTGACCCTATCTCAATCTATGACTATGTTGATCGCATTTGATGGTTGTTTGTTTCAACCCCATGGAATCCTCCTCGCTTTTTCAGTCCAGTTAGGTGGGAAGACTGTGGAATTTGATGTCGAGGTGGTTGATTCCCCTCTCAACTACAATTTACTACTAGCGTGTAATTGGAATTATGCCATGACAATCGTCGTGTCGTCTATTTCCATACTTTATGTTTTCCTCACGAAGAGAAGATAATGATGATTGATCAGTTGTCCTTTGTGCACGCTAGTCCTAGTACATCAGTTGGACCTTCGGTCCTTGTGATTGATAATTGTTAGTAGGTAATTGAGGATGTTGGTTTCAGAATGTATTCCTCTTTGATGGGTATCTTTGATTTCATGGCACCAATTCACCATATTCATGCCATTTCCAGTGAGTCTCTGTCGTCGATGAGGTTCATTCCTTTTCGTACTTCGTATTTCAACAAAACTTGGACCTTACCTTCCCTGACTATGTCATGTGAAGGTCAGTCACACATTGGGATGGAAATGCCACTGTCAGTTGCAAAATTTGTGTATCAAGTTATTCTTGATGCTACTGCTGACCGGGATCCTTCCTCCTCGCGGACGAACGAGATGGATCATGTTTTAGATCCCGTATAAACTGCTCAATAATCTTGTTCACATTATTTCCTTGATATTACTTTACCTTCGGATGAATCCATCTTAGAGGCCATGTCTGGTCCTGATAGGGATTGGGGCGATATGCATCATTGTTCCTATTTTCTCCCATATCTTGTTAAGCTTGAACATGATGAATTTATATCTACCTTGAATGAGATGATCGGTCATGTCATGGCTCCATTAGATACACATGGTATTTATTCTAAAGGAAACATGGCGAGTATTTCTTCTACCATCACAATTGACATCTCTCATATCCCTGGTAAAATTGAGAACATATATATTGGTGTGGATTGTTTGCTTGAAGAAATTCAGATCTATACCAATCTCTTCAAAGAGTTCTGAGATGTTTTCACTTGGTCATATGAAGAGATGCCAGAGATCAACCTAAAAATTGTTGAGCATGATATTAAAACCTATATATATGTTAAACCTATTTGGAAACATCTTAGAGTTGTTAATCCTAGGAAGGCCCCCACTATTAAGGCATAAGTAGAGAAGCTACTTAATGTTAGTTTCATCTACCTGGTTCCCTTGATCAAATGGGTGTCCAATCCCATTCTCGTGAATAAAAATCATGGAACCATCTATGTGTCTATGGATTTTAGAGACCTGAAGAAGGTCTATCCTAAAGATAACTTCCCAACTCCTTTGATTGACCAGATTCTTGATGAGTGTGAAGGAAGCGAAGTCTTTTATTTTATGGATGTATTTTCAGGGTATAATCAAATTCAAATCAAACCCGAGGATCAACATAATATGGAGTTTATTTGTCCTTGGGGTACTTTTGCACACTGAAAAATGCCTTTCGATCTTAAAAACGCCAGAGAAACATTCCAACGTGCCATGACCTTTGCATTTCACGATCTTAATCATATTGTCAAAGCTTACTTAGATGATCTCGCTGCTCACTCTCACAAGAGAGTAGATCACTCGACTAACCTTCTATTATTATTTGAGAGATGTCATTACTATCGCAATTGGTTGAACCCTCACAAGTGTATCTTCTACGTTAGGTTCAATCATATTTTAGGATTCATAGTGTATGAGCATGGGATCATGGTATATCCTATGAAGGTTGAGGCAATACTTCAATTTCCTCCCCCGTGCAACATTAGACAACTTCAAGGTTTACAAGTGAAGGCTAACTTCCTTCGTCGGTTCACAGTATACTATGCCAATTTAACTAAAGGTTTCATGCATATTTTGAGGATGGACACTCAGTTTATATGGGATGAGTGAGCCCAGGAATACTTCGATGCTCTTAAGAAATCTTTGGTATCAACACCTTTGTTGAAGCCTCTAGACTACATTAGAGACTATTTGCTTTATATCTCTGTGTCTGAAGGGATGGTTGGTATGGTTCTAGTTCAGGAGGATGATAATCTCCACGAGCACATTGTCTAATATCTCAATCGAAACCTAGTTGTTCATGAACTTAAATACTCTCACGTAGATAATTTTTCCTTGGTCGTCGTACATGCGATTCAAAGATTACGACATTATATCTTACTTTACAAAACTATTGTGGTTGTGGGTATCAATCCATTTCAATACGTCCTCACCAGGTGTATCATAAGGGGGAAACAAAATAAGTGGATTGTTAATTTGCAAGAATTCGATCTCGGTTTTTATTTTTCGAAATCTAATAAATCGCTAGTTTTTGTTGAGTTTATATCGGAGTTCCCTCGACTAGATGATGACATTTTTTATGAGGATTCATTGACATATCATTGAAGTCACTTTCAAAATGAAATGATGAAAGAGTTATAATCAAAAATAGGGTTTAAGCACAATCATTCTTCCCCTTACTATCCCCAGGAAAATGGACAAGTAGAGGCAGTGAATATATCTCTCAAGACCATTTTGCAAAAAGTTTCCAGCCAGAGTAAATCTGAATGGCATCTGATGCTTTACCCTGCACTTTGGGCATGCCAAACCATGGTAAATAATTCCATTGGTTTCTCTCCTTTTCAATTAGTACATGGCGTGGAGTCGATTCTTCCAATTGAATGTGAAATACCTTCCCTTAAGTTGGAAATTGGGCTCCTACCCGACACATCCGATCTTGAAGAATGGCTCGTTCACCTAGAGCACCTCGATGAACAACGTCGAGACACCTCTACAGCTATCGAAGAGAATAAACAATGTGTTAAGGTTCAGTACGATAAGTTTGTCTATCCTTGGAAGTATGTTTAGGGTGACTTGGTCCTCCTTTATGACCAAGAAATAGAACCATAGGGGGAAGGTAATTTCAACCCCATATGGCACTATCCTTATATCGTGTAACATGGATTAAAGAAAGGAGCCTACAAATTAGAATATTATGAAGGGAATATGTTGGATGAGCCCATAAATGGGATATACCTTAAAAGGTATTACGCATGAGCCCTCAAAATTGGGCATGACATTTGTATACTAGTGTATCTTAGTGTATATACTTCTTTATATTTTCCTTTGTGTCATCGACTTGCCTATCAAGGTTTCCCTTGGTTGGCATATGTCAACGTAGTCTTCGTTTTATTTAGGATTCATGGGTGGTGCCAGTCATCATACGTGGAACATGGCTTCTACCACTTGGGTCATTTGCTCACCTGAGGGCCAACTAGTGTCTCCAGGTGGAGTTCATTTGGAGCCATCAACGAATAATTTGGTTGAGTATAGCGTCGTTATAGAGCTATTATGCGATGTCATTTCACATGGTGTTCGATCTTTAGGAGTTCACCTAGACTCCCAGTTAGTCATATGTCAGTTGAACGAAAGTTACCATGTGAAATATCCTACACTTATCCAACATTTCCTACAGGTACGAATTTTGGAATGATAATTTTATTTTCTTACTTATAATCACATCCCTATAAGTTCTAATCATGTATCTGATGCATATGCTAATTGTATTTTAGATTGGAATTTGTCACATAACTAAGCAAAGAAAACACATTCATACATTTACACATCGTATCATATATAAGTAAATTTGAAGACAAAAATTTTATATTTCATCCTTTCGAGATCAAAAAATATGGTGTCATAGTACAAAATGGGGCTCACACCCTCAAAATACATAGCATGGTCAATAATAAGGTAGTTTTTATCCTAATGACATATACATCGTTGATCGTCTCTCGACAGATGTTGGGGTAGCTTCAAGGTTTGAATACATATCAAAATGTCTCCATACTAGGGGTTATCCCAGTTAGTCGTATGTCCTTTGTATGACAATTACCGTGTGGAAGATCCTACTCTACTCTGACATATCCTATGGGTACGAATTTTGGAACGAGACTTTGATTTTCTTACTTATAATAACATCCCTAGAAGTTCTAATAATGTATCTGGTTCATATGTTAATTATATTTTAGATTGGCATTTGTCGCATAACTAAGAAAATAAAACACATTCATAAATTTACACATTGTAACATATACAAGTAAATTCAAAGACCGGATTTTTATATTTCATCCTTTCGAGTTCAAAACATATGGTGTCATAATACAAAATTGGGTTCACACCCTCAAAATACATATATTGTCGGTACATAGTATGACCATCGAATTTACGCATGTGGTTTCAGATGCATATCATGATATCACACTATGACGTTTGCAATATGACGTAAGATTTGCACCCACGCACGGGGCACACCCACCACCTGTCATTACATCGCCCTACCAGATCCTCCACTTGAACCATAGGAATCTTGTGCATCAATCGAGATAGGTTCCCCTGCATATTTTGTAACACTCTCTCGGCATCCCTACCCACTATCTCATCTCCTCATCCCCTTCACTAATGTCATGGGAATCCCTCTGTCCGTCACAGACCTACGTCTATGTAACAAAGAAATTGTTAGTACTTGATACCATGAAAAAATATTTGTGTTTTTTATTTTTCCTTTATCAAAATTGAAAAACTGAAAAAAAATGAAATATATAAAAGAATTTCTTACCAATATCACCATAGGCGGAACTTGGTAGAAAAGGCATGTTAGGATCCCCTATGAAGTTGATCCCTCAGTAAGGATAGTCGTCAATGGCTATGACCTGTCGACGCCACTAGAAAAGAACTTATCATTGTAGGGGTTGGCACCCTATCAACTCCTAGCCACCTCATCACATCGGTCCACCATGACATGGCTAGATCACGCAGTTCGTTTGGAGTAATCTCTACTCTAGGGATCAAACCTTGAACCCTTTCAAAGAAAAAACTACAAAGTACGGATGCAAATTCAAAATTTCTCATTTGCCCTTGTTTTTAATCTGTCAAATGGATCTTCATGTTAGCCAATAGTGAGGTATAAAAGTCATAAAAAATGGGTATTAAACACTCCACCGCGTAGAACATGAATGGCCTTAATGCATGGTGCAATGAGGTCGACCTCGACATCTGTGTGAGTACAATCATGATGATATTTAGACTCGGGTTCTCGATTTCCCTCTTAGGGACTTGGTTCCCTAATTTATCTATTCTTGCAACATAGTGGGTGTAAATTTACTCCTTCATGGTCATACCACCCCCAACCCCTTGGGCCTTGAGATTCACTACCTCACCCTGGTGAGACAATCCTGTGATAAAGTATATATCGTCCACTTCAATCCTCAATGGTTTCCCATTGAGATTGAAGGACTCTGTCTCCAGATCCCAATAGTTTATCAATAACTGGAGTAACCTCACTTGAGTCCTCATTCCTTTGAGAGTCCAAAATTTATAAAGGCCCCATCATTTTAAATTTTGTTGGTCCCTTTCATCTCTTCCCATTTCTACATCTATCTCCTCATGCTCCCTTTCCCTCCATTCAATAACCATCCTCCAAAGGAGAAACCATTTTTTGAGTTAAAACCATTTCAAAATCTTTCTCATGGACTTTTATGTGAGATAACTTGATAACAATCACGTATATGGCTTCATATATGTGTGCATGCTTCGCTTTGCCCACATATATGGGTTCATATATGCGACTTGATGATTTGTTAGCCACGCACACCCTAGTTTCCATATAATTCCCTCTTATACTAAAACATTGTGGACTAAAACTGAAATTTAAACCATTGAAATTGAAGGGGAGGGGATGGGAACTTACTTGGTCCAGATGGTTGTTGATTTTTTTGATCGTAGGTCCCGCAATCAACACTTGAATATCATGGGGAAAATGACCTAAAATGCACTATGTGGGTGAAAAACCTCAAATGGTATGGTAAAAGGTTCTATTTTTACTATTAGTAGAAATTTTTTACCCACTTTTTATAGTTCTTTGCTATTTTTTGACCTTACGAACTAATATCACAGTGGAAAGACTTGGTTTTTAGTGGTTTTGTTAATGATTTTTTACGGTTTCCAACATCGTACCACTTGTTCATTCCTTCGGAAGGTATATTATTTCACCGACATATAGGATAGGTTTTTACTCCATTTTTCATTCTTGCATCATCCCATGATCATGATCCATACACCCTAGGTACGAACCCATTTATTTGTGACACATAACCTTCTCACTGTTACTATAAGTGTCGTTATTAAGTGGTAGAGGCTTACCAAACATGGGTGCCTTAGCTAGAACCTTTGTGTCATTTGGTGCACATGCAGAAGTTATTCCATAGGACCGAGAGTTCTTTATAGTCCCAATATGACTTGGCATTCGAAACCCATTTTCTTACTCATAAGAATTCTGAAAATTACCTATGGGATCCCCCCCCGAGTCTTGGTTAAGCTCTTTTCTGAGTCCCAAAAAAATGAAAAGATTGTCGAGTGAAATTGTCTCTTTCACACTCGTTAAATGGTTTTTAAAGGACATCTATTTGGTATAAGTTTAACCCTTTTCTAGACCAAGTAGACTACTTACAAAAAAGGAATACTATATTCATCATCGACTAAAAGAGTTCTCATGAGTATTATGTTTTACTTTTTTGAGCCTAGGGTACTAAATCTACAAAAAAGGACATTTTTTTTGGAGTTAATTTATAATTTCATTCCATCGTATTTCTTTCATTATTGAGCCTATCTTCGGTTCTCGTTTTCTTGTTATAAACCTCTTACCTTAGCAATTTGCATCACTATCCAAGAAATTCCTTCCATATATCCTTTGCAGCTTGACACCCTATACCCTTAGAGGAAACATCCCCCCGAGTGTCCATGCCCCACATTCACTTCCTTGCATTGAGCATAGGTATGTTTTGTTGCTTGGAACTAGTTTCTTACTCATGACACTCATTTCCTCTCATGTATCATAGCATTTCTTTGCCTATGAAAAAACCAAAAAAAGACAGGCGGGAAAATAGTATTATCTCATATCGGAAGCGGTCGTGTCTCCTTTGAACAAAGAACAAACTTTTGAGTCCATTTTCATCCAAAATTTGGGTTTAGTGTGACCTTAGGAAGCTTAGCTCATTACTTAGAGTTTACTCCTTCGAATGGTTAGTCTTCCAGTCCCTATGGAGAATTTGTTGATGCCTCACACATCAGAATTTTTTATCAATGATCATTATCAAGTCTATGATTCCTAAGTTATCCATATGTATCATGCTCTTGTTCAAATGAATTCTATAATCTTGTGTCAACCATTTCTCAGAACTCTTGACTTTCCATGTCGACCATACCCTTAGTGTATCTCAGAGTCACATGAAGTTGTTTTCCTATCGTGCACCCTGGGCCTAATTTCATTATGGGTAGGTAACCTTGAACCCAACTAATGACATTTCCTCATTGGTCGTTAATTGGGGGATTCCCCTATGTTCGAAGACAATAAATCTATTCACACATTGGGATTCATGCAGTTTCTTGGATTCCATTAGCCTTATTGGTAGTTTCCTTGCCTTTTTCGTAAATGTTCCTTATTGGTTGATATTCAAAGGGTCCCTTTCATGCACTACTTGCAACTAGTGCATGTGAGGAACGCACATGGTTGTTGTCTCATGAACATCCTATTCATTTGAGCTCCTCCTAATTATCAAGCTATTTCTTTTTACCTCTTGTTGGATGATGAGATATGCCTTAATGATCTCCTTTGAGAGGGTCTCCTTTGAGCGGGTCTCCTTCCATCGAATTTGGCTCATCTATTCTGGAAATGAGACCTAGAGTCTTATGAGTACCTAGAGGTTTGCAATCATCAGTGGTAGGTTCTCCTTCCATCGACAGTTGGGAATACATCAATGTCTCTTTATCAATGGATTCTTCAAGTGTTTTACCTCAACACCGTTATTCACACTTGTAGAATGTACTCGGTGGCTTGATGCCTAATTTCATTATCCATGGGTTGTCTCACTTTTTCTAAATGTATACCTTAATGATCGGTAATTAAATGAAGTCTCATTTTGTTCGACCTCAACTCCTCTATTCACATGATGTGGACTTGCACCTTTGACGGATAGTGTAGAAGACCTCCAGCTTACAATAGCAACATTCCTCATCTGATGTTGTCTTTCATTGGACCAATACCTATATGGCTTTAGTGATCATGGGAGATCATATTGTACTCCATTGTATGCAAATATATTCAGTTTATTTTGAGACTGAATTCCATTTCATCTTGTTCGTGACTATGACAGCCTATGGCATATGTCCATTTCGTATTTCCTATTCATGGCCATGAACAACTATTTGATATATTTCCACATGGATCTGCAATGTAATTCAAATTGGCAACCATGTGTACAAAGTCATTATAGATTGTAATATTCTTATGAGAAACTAGTACTTCAAGCTGAGTCTTCATTACTCCACTTCTGGGAATTATAATGTATTTCGGCCATCGCAAATAGTCATCTGAACTCACACATTAGGGGGCATCTTTTACAACAAAATTTTCCTCACTCCATGCAACTAGCTTAGATGGCCTTCCATTACACTTTGTAGACTTGAAGTCCCCTTTTTGTTCATTCCAGAGAAACAAATGCACATTTTTTCACATATACACACCCTATCAGTTATACAACAAGCATATATGCATGTTGCTCCACTACATCCCACGTACATCGAGTTTGGTGCACAAAATTAAAAATTATGTTGTGTTTCCATGCCATGTCATGAGATCCATGATCCTTGACCTTCCACATACTGTAAATGCTCTGACTCTGCCCTTTAGTTCCATTTGAAGGCTATAAATTGAGCCACATCCAAGCCTTGAGACAATTCAAAAATTCAACTTTGAGAGCAAAGATACTCTGGAGAAAATTCACTTCATATTGAGTCTGCATCCCTTTTTCGTTAAAAGTATGAACTCCATTTTCTCATCCCCCAAGCTCTTACTTCTTTATGATGGAGAACCTCATTGAATCCTATATATGAGCTTGTCTTCGTGGAGGATTGAAGTGGTGGAGGCCCAACTAGAGGGACTTACTTTCTCGGTTCCACTATGTGTCATTACAGAAGTTTGTCACCTATGTACTTCTGTTGATTATTTTAATAGAAATACTCTTTTCTCGTCCAATTGATATCTTGCAAATATTTGAATTATTATTCCATGGGTGTATTTGTCGCTTATGTTAATGGATTATGCTAATTTATATGCTAACATTATATATTATCACCATATGATTTTGTATCTTGGTTGTAAGTATAAGACTTTGGGCTGCGTGCTCAATGGTAGTGTTCTTTGAACGTCTAAACAAGGTAGGATATTAGCCTTTTCTTGTTAGCATTTCACTTATATAGCATACTTGGGATTATAGTTGATTTATGTTTTTCATTCTGTATGTTGTGGTTTACCCCTAGCCATTGAGAGATTTTCCTCGTAACAAAGATATGTTCCCATGTCCTCATGGTTCACCCCTAGAGTTGGGTGGAAACTACTAAAAGAGATAAGGAAGCACATCATGTTGTCTCTTCTCAAACCAGAAACCCCTCCTTTACTTATTTCCCTAAACTAGTCACTCCCGCCCCTCCTTCCACTCCATTGAAGATACAGAAATTGACCCGAAAAGAAATGGTTGAATGCCAACTCAAGGGCCTTTTTAATATTGTGATGAAAAATATTCTCCTGGGCACAAGTGTAAAGAAAAAAAAAATTATGGCCATCTTTGAGGATGTTTCTGAAGAAGAGCTCAAGGATCCTATGGTCGTTGATTCACCTAAACCCACTAACCTTACTTCACCCTCGGACCCCCTAGAAGTTGAATCGATCATTTCCATGAATGCTCTCATTGTCTTCTCTTCTCCCCAAAACCTCAAGATAATTGGTTACATTAAGCATCAGAAGGTCATCATCCTCATTGAAAGTGGTAGCACCCATAATTTTATTCATCGCCACATTTCCCAAGAAACTAATTGCTATATCTGTGCATTCAACAACTTTGAAATCATGATTTCCAATGGAGGGTCCATGAAATGTGGGGGGCGTTGTGAAAATGTGTGTCTTCAAATTGGTCAGTACAACATGAAATGTCATATGTTTGCTATCGATATGGGTGGTTGTGACATTGTGTTGGGTGTTGAATGGTTAAGGACTATTCACCCCATTCTTGGGGATTTTAATGAATTAAACATGTAATTCAACCAGGAGGGACAACAATATAAGTTCCAATGAATCACAATAGGTTCCCCTAATATCATTGTTTCCCATTGCATGGAAAAAATCCTCAAAAAAGTTAATTTCAACATTATTGCACAACTCCATTCCATTCAAGTTATTGAGACACCCTCTATGCATCCTAATCTGCAATCCA
>JZKD02S1419535.1:85915-98266 GCA_000966675.3 Picea glauca | reverse complement strand
TATATATATATATTCAAACAAAAATGTATTTTCTGGGCATCACATCATTGGGTATAGCTTATAGATATGTTGTCAAGATCAAGCAGAAATTTAAGCAGAAGATACAAGAGTTTGGATCTGCAAAATCCTCAAAGTCGAAGCAGGGAAAAGGTGACCCCAACCCACAAAAAAAGGGATAGATCAAAGATGGCCACTCTCAGAACAACCAGTCCAAGTCACAACACAAGAAGGGTAATGAGAAGTTGAAGAAGGATATGGGAAAATGGTGTGAAAACCATAAAATCCCTTGGCACAACACCAAAGAATTTCTCTCCAAGCATCCACTCATGGCCAAGTTGAAGGATTCTGAGTCAGAGGTCGATTTTGACTCTGAATCAAATCCAAAAGGAGGTAAGTGTATTATCGATGTTGAACCTAGTTCCACTATTTCTACCACCAAAGTCTAGCTAAGAGAACCAGAAGAACTAGAGGAAGGGGAACACCTCTTTCACTCACATATGTGGGTAAAGGGGGCTCCACTTCATTTCATTTTTGATAGCAACAGTCATAAGAACTTGATCTCAGCATAGGTCATCAATTGGATGGACCTGCTAATGACACCTCATCTGCAGTCCTACACCATTGGTTATCTTCACCAAGGAAGATATCTCCATGTCAGCCAACAATGTCATCTGCCCTATGACATCAAGCCCTTCAAAGATGAGGTATTATGTGATATTGCTCCCCTTGAAGTTTTTGATGTTCTTTTAGGACAACCATATGTTTGGAAGCATCGTGTTGTGTATGAGTCTAGACCCCGAAGTGTTATTATTACTTTGGGTAGACAATTGTATAGGATACCAAAGGTAGTGTTGCCTACCACTATTTATTTAATCTCTACTAAGAAATGTAGTAAGGTCATTTCATAGACTGGGAAGTTCATCTTATTTGTGATCCTTTCTCACAGCAAGAAGAAGGTCATTGCCACATCTGTGACCTCTACATAGAGCCTCTCTTTGCAGCAGAAGAAAGTGGACGGGATCATGGAAGAGTATAGATCCATATTCTCCTCACCCACTGGGGTACCAACGCACTACCAAGTCAAGCATCCAATTAATCTAACCCCTAGTGCACCTCCACCTAATGGACCAATCTATTGTCGCTCGCTAATGGAAAATGATGAAATAAAGTGTCATATACAAGATCTTCTTCAAAAGGGGCACATAAAACCTAGCTCCTCCCTTTGTAGAATCCTGATTGCACTGGTGCAAAAGAAGGACGAGACCTGGAGGCTCTGAATTGATTACAGAGCATTAAACAAAATCACAGTCAGGAATAGGTAGCCAATTCTAATAATTGATGACCTTCTTGACCAACTCAAGGGGGAAAAGTTCTTCATCAAGATTGACCTAAAGTATGCCTACCACCAAGTTCCCATCGAACCAACTGATGTATGGAAGACAACTTTCAAATCTAAATAAGGTCTCTTCGTATGGTTGGTCATGCCCTTTGGCTTAACAAATGCACCAACCACTTTCATGAGGTTGATGGATTATGTATTGAGACCCTTCAGCAAATATTTTTTGGTGGTATATTTGGATGACAACCTCATCTTCAACAAAACTCGGGAGGAGCACATGCAGCGTATTCAGCAGGTTTGAGCACTCTGCAGCAACACAAGATATATGGAAACTTGGAAAAATGATCCTTTGGAATGAACAGGTTCCAATAATTGTGCTACATTGTTGATGAGCATGGGGTACATGTTGATCTAGCTAAGATCCAATTCATTCATGACTGGACAGACCCGACCACACTAACAGAGCTTTGGAGCTTCTTGGGATTGGCCAACTTCTACCGACGGTTCATGTTGGGATTCTCCCATATTGCATGGCCCCTCATCCAAGTGACCAAGGGTGGTAGCAGGGAAAATTTCACATGGGGGAAGGAACAAAAATGAACATTTGATGATCTGAAGCATTGTTTGTTCTTAACTCCAGTACTCTCCATGATCGATCTACAACAATCATTCGATATTGAGACTCATGGATCTGACTATGTTGTAGGCATAGTTCTCACTCGGCATGGTCAAGTGATGGCATACCATAGTGATACACTCTTAGATTTTGTTTGAAAATACCCCACCTATGACAAGGAAATATATTCCATTGTACAAGCATGTCGTCAATGGAAACATTACATTCTGGGAAAGGAGACAATCATCCACACTAAACATAAGCCTCTATAGTTCATACAAACACAGGGGAATTTGTAGAACAACCTCCATCAGAAGTGGTACACCTACCTACAACAATTCCATATCAACATCAAGTATAATACATGGAGCACAAATCGTGTCATTAACTGCCTCAGTCAACCTCTTGTGGTTGCACTCACCACTGCGCTCCATTATTGTGGAAATGATGCATCTGAGTGGTCCCAAATTTATCAGCAAGATCCGGACTTTTCCACCACCTATCAACTCTTGGGTACATGCGCGAATATCACCGATTTTCACATTCAAGATGGATTGTTATGCCATCTAGTCCATCTCTATGTTCCTGCAAGCGAGTGTGCAAATATGATTTGGAAAGTTCACTACAGCCGGATGGAAAGACATTTTGGAGTGGAGAAAATTGTGGTTTTTCTACAGATACATTTTGATTTTCCAAAAATTCGACAAGACATCAACAAGTATATCATATCTTTCACTTCCTGTGCCATTGCCAATTCAACCATCAAGAAGCAAGGCTTATACACCGCTCTTCCTACTCCCGAGAATCCTTGGGAATACATCTCGATGGATTACATTTATTTCCTTCCATCCACCAAGAAAGGAAATGATTGTGTATTTTTGGTAGTTGATAGCTTTTCAAAGATGGCCATCCTCACATCCTGCAAGAAGAACATCACAACAACAGATACTGCCAAGATCTTCTTCGAACGAGTGTGGGTCCATTTTGGGATACCACAGACCATCATCTACAACCGGGGCAGAAGGTTCCTCGACACATTTTGGTTGAGTCTCTAGTCATTGTTGGACACCAATCTCACTAAATCCACTGCTTTGCACCCCCAAACCAACGAACAAACAAAGGTCATCAATCATATGATTGTTCACATCCTCCACATGTACAACTCTAAGAATTTGCGTACATGGGATTGTGTGAGGCACCCTTCTTTTGTGGATTCCTAGACTCAACTCGAGGGTGACTTGTTGTTGAGATCTGGAACAACAAGTCTATGGTTGGGTGGAATTTTCTTCCTAATAAATTTGTTGCGCATGCATTCTTTTAAAGAGAAGTGTTTATCTATTATCTTTGTTTTTTTATGATTCTTATGGCTGTGCATTTTACTCTACGAATGAGAATGGTTTTATCTGTTGTTATAGATGATTTATTAGCTACATTCATGTGCATTTAGAATGTTGTAGATGCATTTAATTATGGGCATCCGAATCTAGCTATTTTTTTGCAAAATGAATTAGAAATAAAAAAAAATTATTTTATCTGTATTCCACGTAGTAATCTTCCTCAGTTAATATGGGAGGCACTACATGATCCATTAATTGGGGTTGCGATGATTGGTAAGAATTCCTTCAAGCACAATTAAACATTGGGGGAAACTATTGAACACACAATAATTGGGTCTATGACACATCAACACAAGTCAAAAGGATGCAAATGCACAGTTAGGCACATGTCACCAAAGGGAACAAAGGTTCTATCAAGTGCAAGAAATTAGTAGGTAAGTCACCTTTGGGTTTACACCACTAGAGTGAGAGGAAAATTTTCACATTAGATCCACTTTGGAAAGTAGTGGGTTGAACAAAAACTTGGAAGGAGGAAATAGCTAAGGCATGACTCATATATAAAGAGGATGCACCCAAGTGAAAATTCATGGAAGGAAGAAGAATCATTCATACGAAGGGTGGAAAAGGAGCTCTATGGTTGTGTTAAGTTTGGGGTTGGAACAGTAGGGAAAATTGGACATTGGCTGAGTAAACTATGGGAGAGTTAGGACATGTAGGAGGTAGGCATATAGATTCTTTAGGGGTTTGATTGTCCAAGTCATTTGGGAAATAGGTTATGGGAAATATTACCTTGGATAGATTATACATTTTTAATAGAGTTGTAGGAAAAAGGTTGCATTACCCTATTATAGTTTGTAACATTCTTCATATAAATAAAGTGAAGGAATCTGCCTTGGGTGTTGCCTATACATTTGTGTTGTCGTCTCTTTGCTTGAATGAACGTTATGTTCCTTGCAATGCATTGTTTTGGCTAAGTACTGTTGAGATACTGGATGAATATACAATTATTGATGGGATGTTTTAAGACCATTGTTGGATGTGTGCCTAATATTGGATGAACTTGGCTATGTAGAACTTGGTTGAATTTAGTCAAGAGGCGTAATCTAGGTGTAGTTGGAGCAAGTTGGCCAAACCCTTGTGATTGAGGCAAGGTTGTGCCACAGGATCTTAGGTGATGAAACAAAGTTGGGTAACTCCAAGTTTGTGAAGAAAAATTCAGGTAAGATTGTAGGTTAATGAAAAAAACACTCCTACCAACACATATGCCTGAGTTGTCTTCATATATAATAGAAATCCCTAAATAATATCTCTTACAACGAATTGGAGTTTTATACTCCAAAAGTTAAATACTAAAAAATAATTAAGGAGAAAGGTAGGTCCTTGAGCTTGTGAAGTGTCCATGACACTTAAGAGAACTTACCATGGACACTTAACATAGCATGCAACATGATGGCACCATGTTGATATTATAAATTTCAACATTCCCTTTTAAGATTGACATAGCAGGTGTCTTCACATGTTCCATCACTCTAATGGGGTTTCAACTAGAGAAACCCTATTAAGAATCCTTGTAAAGGTGTTTTTGGGAAGCACCTTAGTGAATATATTTTTTTTAAAGAAAGAACTAATCAGGGCTCCGACCTCTCTTCTTAAACAATTGCTCAACATAGTACATATATATTCCAATGTTTGGTTCACTAGTGATGAATTTGATTTTGAAACATTTGAATAATATTTATATTATAAAAAAATACAACATTAAGACTTGTTGTGCCCGCACAACAACCTCCCAGTTTTAATCTTTTAATGTCTCTCTAAGATAAGAAATTTGTCCCCCCTCTGATTTTTCCTACAAGAACCCTTGCTCTCCCTCTCTCATGCAAATCACCCCATCCAAGTTTTCCTCCCACTCCCCTCGTTTTACCATTCCCAATTTCTCCTCAAATCACGTCTACCCATCCATCCACTCTCCAAATATTTCCCTCTTCCTACACTGATACATAACATATTGTGGTGTATTTTCAAACCCAAACTCTCGTTTATTCTGCTACTTGAATGTTTGCTCGATTTTGACTACATTTCGATAAGCAGCTCCCAGTGAGGAGATGTCCAACAAATCCATCTCTGCTTGGATGTATTTGTGCAAACCACTACGGTACTTCAAAACTAGGTGTAGCTCAAAGTCTTTTATACCCATATTTGAGTGCAAGGTATGAAATATGTTAGTGTACTCAGACACCGTTTGGTCTCTTTTCTGACGCAGAGTCGTCCATATCATGTATTGGTCATCATAGTTTTATGATAGGTTAGAAATTATCCTTTAAGGCATCTACAAAGGTCACCCAAGTGGGTTCTCTCCTGAATGATGTAGATTCATTTGTGGTGTATCTCTCCCAGTAACCTTCCCACCAAGATCTGACATGGGGAAAGGCTTTAAGGAGCATAAAGGTGATATTTTCACTGACGGAAAAAATTTGGACAGGGTAATAACCTTGTAGTAGATTCAACCATTTATCTAGAGCATATGCATCTATCTGGACTTCAATAAGGGTATATCAAAATTTACTTGTACCTTGAACGATGTCGCACTTCCAAAATGGCTACTTGTTGAAGATGCCTTAGTTGCCACCATCGATAGTCTTCAAAGGATCTGGGTGAAGTTGTCCACCATCTCATTCCTTTATCTCACATGGGCTTCCTCAAGCAACGTATTGAAAGGATATACCGCTTATGTCATCTCTCTTTTCTTCCACCATCGGGGGTCACTTGGGCTAGTGAGATCAGTTTTCCTCAAGAGAAACTAGCTTGAGACCCAACTCTCTATACCCGGACCTTTTCAAGGACCTGCTCTAAGAAAATACAAGGGAATACTTCTCTAATACCATTGATATGGATTTTTTTGAGAATGACATGAAGGAGAAAATATATCATAGATATAACTATAAAATACACAAAACAATAGAGCAGAGAACACAAAAATACAGTGAAACCCAACTTCTATTAATGAATAAGATAGAAAAACATTGTAGAACACAAACTGGCAAAATGGGGTAGCTTATCTATGAAAATAAAGAGATGTTGGTTATGCTTCATTCGCAACAAGTTTTACATCACACTCCATTGCATGCTTAAAGGGCCTCCTTCACCTCAATTATATATGAGAGAGTGAGAGGAGAACAATTCCCATTATGCATGTGGGATAAATTGGACCAAGTTTATAAAATTCAATAGGCATGTAAAACACTAAGACTTCCCAAATGCTCACCCATCCCAGTACTACTCTAGCTTGAGCGCACTTAACTGTGGAGTTATAATGGGATCTAATGAATTAACACTATGTTGTAGGCATGTACATAAAACCACTAGGAAATCATTACATGATATTTGCAATTAACAAATGAAGATGGCATTACATTCCATTCCCCATCAAAAGGGTGAATATCATGGTTTATCAAAACCATAGGATCAAAATGTTGATTCAGTGGAAAAGGTGGATGGCCAACGAGATCCACCTAGATCGGGTAGTCTTCCTCCCAATGTTCTCCCCTATCGTCACCCATTTTCTCAAAAAAATGAAATTGGGAAAATTGTTCAAGAATTTCTAGCTATGGGTGTCATCCACCCTAATACAAGCCCTTATTCCTCTCCAATGGTCATGGTACTCAAGAAAGAAGGTACTTTGTGCATGTGCCCTAATTTTTGATCCCTAAACAAAATTACCATCAAAGAATAATTTATCATTCTCGACATTGATGACGTTTTGGATGAACTTAGTGGTGCTCAATTCTTTACCAAAATTGATATGCATTTAGGATACCACCAGATATGTATGAAGGAGGTTGGCATTCCCAAGACTTCCTTTCATACTCATGAAGGCCATTATGAGTTCTTGGTCATTCCCTTCGACCTGTGTAATGCACCCTCCACTTTCCAAAGTCTCATGAACCATGTCTTCCACCCCTTCCCTCCATCATTTTGTGTTGGTCTTCTTTGATTATATTCTCATTTATAGTAAAACTTGGCAAGTAGATCTTTCCCATGTGGATCAAGTCTTACACTTACTTTCTCAGCATCAACTCTTTCTCAAACAATCTAAATGTACCTTTGGCACCTCCGAAATCAAATACTTGGGCCATATTTTTGGTAAGCATGGTTTCCATGTGGATCCTAAGAAAATCGAAGATATGAAGGATTGGCCCCTCCCTAAAAATATTAAAATTTTGTCAGTTTCCTTGGTTTAATTGGATATTATAGTATTTTTTTCTAGAATTATGGAACAATTAAATCCCCACTCACTATCCTCAAGAAAAATGATTTCAGTTGGACTAAGGGCGTCGATTAATCTTTCCAAGCTTTGAAAGAGGCTATGTGTACCACTCTAGTTCTGGCACCACCTGACTTCACAAAGAATTTTTCTTTAGAGTGCAATGCTTCTGAGAAAGTCATTGGTGAAATTCTCATGCAAGAAGGAGGACCATTGGTCTTCACTAGGTAACACATTTCTGAGAGACACTTGTGAAAATCCACCTATGAAAAGGAAATGTTGGCTATTTTGCATGCGGTAAGTATCTGGCATCCTTACTTGCTAGGGAAATGCTTCCAAATTAAAAATGATCATCGTAGCCTCAAAAACATTTTGGAACAAAGGATTTCATCCCCTGAGCAATAGAAGTGGTTAACCAAAATGTTCGGCTATAATTATGAGATCATTTACAAGAAGAGAAAAGAGAATGTGGTTTTTTATGCTGTTTCTAGGAAATATGAAGATGAAGGGTCCCTCTTTTCACTCTCCTTCATTGTGGCTGATTAGTTAAAGACAATTCTCCAAGAATGGTTCCAATATCCAAAACTTTCTCACTTGATCTGATCCAGAATGGATCATGATATTATTTTTCATATATCTCGATGCTTTGAGAGTGCAAAAAAAATGGAGGAATAAACTTGCACGATCATTTTATTAGTAGGTCCCAGTTTCGAAAATTGGGGTACAAAACCTTTTGGAGCCATTTTGAGGAATTAAACAACATTTTTGGGGGTTAAAACTTTCCCATCATGGAAATGACCCTGTGATGTTATTCTACAAATTTAAACTTTTCCAACGGTGAAAACATATCGTGAATCAGAGATCATATGCAAAAGTAATGCCTCCCACAAGTTTACCTACTGTGTTGACCACCATGGTATGAGAGGATGCCATGTTATCCCCCATTTCTCATGTATATGGGGATAGTCACTTATGTAATTTCAATAATATTCTATAAGGTTCAAACCCCTATCACAATTGAGGGCTATTGGGATATGTTAAATATCAGGCCACTGGGAGCTAGGAGGAGAAGGGGTTCCATTCAATACTATTGTATTTTGTTCCATAGTCAAGAAAAACAACTGGGAGTGGGAAATTAGAGAGAATAAAAAAGGGTGTTAGTGTTCTTTAGTATCCTAATAGGCCACGAGTCTCATGTAACTTCATAGAGAGTGTCTTCTCCTTTGTACTTGCATTATTTCCATAACAGAGAAAAGAGAGCAGAGTAGCCTCATCTTCTAGCTAGTTTTTCTCTCGTAAGGGTTTCATAGAGAAGATCTTTATGTTATTTTTTGGATGGTGTGTGATTGTACTTTATTTTTCTCTATTTTCCACATTTTATCTATTTCATGCCTAAGAAGAAAATTAATAACTAAATATTCTGGAATATAAAGGAATTTAACCTTCATAGTGTAGATTTTAGTTTTATTTATCAGATCTATTGTGAATAAATGCTCCAATGGAATATCCATGGAAGTTTGCATATCATGATCCAACAACAAAAACAATACCCCAATACATTTCAGGGATACACTTGGAAAAATGAGGAGCTTTTCTACAAAGGTCGCCTATATTTGAGCAAAAAAACTCACTTTAAATCCAATGTGATCTCTAAACTTCATGCTTCGTTGATAGCAAGGAATTTTGGATTTCACAAAACATATGAATCAATCAAACATTTTCTAGGAAGGCATGAAGCTCATAGAACATCTTCACTTTTGTGGTCGACTATGATACTTGCCAATGCAACAATGGAGAAAAAATAAAATCTCTAGGAACACTACAACCTCTCCCTATTCCACCTACTATATGGACTGATATCTCTATGGAATTCATTGTCGGATTACCCAAATATGGAAATAAATTATTCATCGTGGTTGTGGTTGATCGCCTTTCCAAATATGCACATTTCTATGCCCTCCAACACCCATTTACAACTTCTACAATGGCTCAAGTTTTCATGAACAATATCTTCAAATTCCATGGCATCCCTCAATCTATTGTCTTCAACTGTGATCCAAATTTCACAAGAAATTTATGGAAAGAATGTTTCAAGCTTTAGGACACCCAAGTGCATCTCAACGTTGCCTATCATTCCCAAACTAGTGGTCAATCTGAATTTTTCAACCAATGTTTGGAAGCATATTTGTATTGCTTTGCATCCAAATGACAATCTTAGTGGGTTCAATATTTACCACTAGCTGAATGGTGGTACAATACATCTTACCATGGTGCTACTCATATGACTCCCTTTGAGGCGTTTTATGTCCAAAATCCACCCACCATATTATCTTACTTTCCTAGTGTCTCCAAGGTTCAGGAGGTGAACAAAACCCTTACTATTTGATCTGACATTCTACGCACCCTCAAAGAGATTTTGGTCATGGCTCATAATCGCATGAAGCAACAAGATAATCAACATCATTATGAACGCCACTTTGTTGAAGGATACCATGTGTTTCTTCGTCTCCAAACATATAAGAAAACTTCCCTCAAAGAATATCACTGCCAAAAACTTGCTCCAAAGTTTTATGGGCCTTATCAAATCCTCAAGCACATAGGGCCTATGGCTTACAAGTTATCCCTTCCTCATCACTATATGCTCCATCTATTTTTTCATGTTTCTTTCTCAAAGAAAGTGATTGGAACCAAGTGCCATATTCAAACAAGTCTCCCTAAATTAGATGAAGAAGGTTTCATTTGGTTGCAACCATGAATAGTCTTGTCTCAATGCAAGTGTCATCTCCATCAATGCACAATTCAAGAATTTTTAGTGCAATGGAAGGATACACAAGTTGAGGATGCCACATGGGAGCCAACCACCATTCTGCAACAGTTTCCACATCTCAAGCCTTGAGGACAAGCCCATTATTTAAGGGGAGAGGGGGATGTTAGGGTCCTAACCTCCATAATCACTCAAGTAGATAGAATAATATTCTTTTATGTGTAATAAATGTCGTCATTAGTAAATAAGGCCTATGTAATAATGTGAACACATTTAATGTAAAAAGACTTACTAGAAGGTTCCTCCTCTAGAAAGTTACTCCTATAAAACGTTCTCAAGAATATAAAAATAGTATATATAGAGGTAAAAAGCATGGAAAATCGTGTCTTGTGAAATCATTTGTACTCAACCTCTGCTCTGTTGGAGGTTGACCCCTTAAGACAAGTGAGCTTTGCTCTCGAGATAATAAAGGTATCATCTTTTGGATCTATATTGTCATTTTTCTTACTGATTCGTTTCTTTTTCTTATCTATTTTGGTAATAATTATGTTATTGTTATGCATATTTCTTTCTGGTACCTTACAGAGTTGGTTCTTTCTCTGGTGTCTTGGTGAAAAATAAGGGTTTCTTACTAGTTGTGTTCTTATATTCTACTCTAGGATTACTACCAAGAGACAAAATTTCCTTTTCTACTTTATTTTCTTCCTTAAATTTTCTACTAGAGTTGTTTTTCCATCACTCTTAACAAACATGGCTATAGAAGGGTGAAAAGAAGAAGTATAATATTCTATAAAGGCTTCGACTAGTTGAGAACCGGTAGTAAATTTATTAAGAATAGTAGTGAAGCACTGATTAAAATATTTTATCTTCTCCTTCTTTTCCATTTTGATGGAATTCAATTCTCTAGGAGGGTTGTAGGGGTTTTCCCTTCCCAAAACTTGTTCAAGAAAGGCCTCTCAAAATCATCCCAACTTCTAATGGATCAAACAATAAAATTGTAATACCATATGGATGCTTTTTTTTCAAAGTTGTAGGGAAAGAGTTTGCAGACTACATCTTCATGTTCAACATTCATGAGTCTGAACGCAAGGTAGAAATTTTTTATATGGTGTTCTAGGGTACATGACTTGTCAAGATCAAATCTAGGAAACAACCTCTATGGGAATTTAGGTAAGTCATGTAGAAGTCCTGGTAGGTTTAAATCCCCTTGTGATATCCATGTAAGGACACAGTTCTGGTTACCATCCATATTGTAGTTCCCTTCGGTATTCTCATTAGATTTAGATTAAAATTTAGAGTCAGATGTAGAAGGAGTATAAATTGGAGGGGTTGGAGGTATTTGATATAAGGGCTGAGGTATTTCCTATAAGGTGAACTCAACTAGGTCTTCAAAGGAGTCAACAAGAACATTGGACTAATTTATAGGTTGACAGGTAGCTCATTATCTAGGTAATAAGGGTGCTATGGGTAGATTACCAACCTATTTTGTAAGAGAATGAGTGATCCATCAAAATTTGTTGACCTCAATGTGGGGAATAACATATAAGGTTTCGGGTGGAGGTTTGGGTCTTATGAAAATCGAGATATCAAGAGTAGGAGAAGTATCTTTGAAGGGAATCTCCAACTCGGGATTATCCCCTGAAGTAGGAAAGAGATGAGACTATGTTTCACGGTGGGTATTATCAAAAGTTTGGCTATGAAAAGATCGAAGATTTTTGCTAGTCGTATAACTTCAATCCATCCTAGTTTAAAAAACATTGTTGATGCATGAAAGATTCCCTTCAATAGACAAGGTTACTCCTTGATATGATTTCCCAATTAGACTTCACATCTTTTGGAATAGGACTTCAATCCAGATTCTAGTCTCGTTTCCATTACCGGTATGAGTAGGTGTGAGTGGTTTATGAAATGTAAAAATGTAAATGATGCATGTATGAACTATACTGAATGTAGAAAAACAAATATAATATATCATATCCTAGCTAGGAAAAATATCTCTATTGAATGAACATATGACAATATCACCAATTC
>JZKD02S1419535.1:74919-85818 GCA_000966675.3 Picea glauca | reverse complement strand
ATATAGAAAACTATCAGGGGTGATTTTAAGAACCCCCACCCCACCCCCTAAATTTATATGTATAATAAATGGGTGAATCCTGATGATAAATAGGAAAAACTGAAGGCTATTTTATCAATAATATAAAACGTATATATAATGTTTTGGCGAATCTTTTAGTCAATTATATAATATTGTAAAATATTGGTGAATCTTTCACAGAATTATAAAATCTTGTAAAATATTAGCGAATCTTTCACTAAATTATAAAACCTTGTAAAGTTTAGGGGATCCTCCAACGACCTCACCTAAAGCCTCAATTTCCTAACCTGATTGAAAGACCTTGCCTTGCACTAACATACCTTGCCTTGAAATGACATGCCTTGCCTTGCCTTGACATGTCATGCCTTGCCTTGACAAGCCATGTCTTTCCTTGACATGTCTTGCCTTGCCTTGAGAGTAGCTTCAAAGAATCCATAAGTATATGTTTGGGGTATGCATGCACATTCAAAGGAGAGTGATATCCAAAAAGAGATAATATATGTGATTGATGTCTATTGCTAATGTTGTGAGTGTTAGTGCTCAAAAGCGCACCATCAAAATTTTATATGATAGAAATCAAATTATTATGAACCTTAAGTCATCTTATCTTGCAGTTGCGGATGTTTGGGAACATATGGACAGTCGATAAGGATTGAAAAGTGACAATGTTGGGTTTGGTACCAAGTCTAGAACAGTCTTGTAAGCATATTAATAGTGTATTTGGTCATAACTAGTCAAGTATTCAATGCTTAGTTTTAAGGTCGAGGCATCAAATGTTGATAAATATTAATGACTAATGGGAAGATCCTTTAACAAGCCAGGGAAGAAGTCTGATCCTGAAAGCTAGAAATTCTCTTGGCCAATTCAAATGCAGTGTTCATGCTCTAGACATGCCATTCATCTGAGACATCAATGTGAAAAGCTTGTTGGGAGATTTATGAAGGAACTAAACTATGGAGAATAGGAAGAAAAAATAAAAAGGGAATCGAAGGCTCAAGCAATTAGTTTAGATGATGGTTTGGTAAGTACTAAAAGTAACCATAGCTCATATGACAATGATGTTTAGGGAAGGTTTATCCAACTCTTCTTCAGCTGCTAATACTTCCATAAATCAATCATGCATGCAATAAAGGCAAAAACAGAGTATACAAATAAGTTTTGAGCACAAAACAGGAAAATTACATTATGTGTGTTGAAAATTGGTTGTAGAATGCCATTTCACAGGAATTGGTAGATAAGGTTCAAAGTTCCATCAAATCAAGAGGATCTCTCAAATAGGACCAAGACTAGAAAATACATGTGTGCAAAGACTAGAAAATAGTCAAAGTGGCACACATGTATTTTCTTTTGTAGAAACAATGCCTTAAAAATAGGAGATTATTACATGTGTCAAATATTTGGGTGCCAATGTAGGAAATTTTGATGGAATAGTTAACCCTCAGACCTGGGCCAAAGCTGAAGGAATAAATAGGAATTGGGATAATATATATGAACTATTCCCAACCCCTATATATTTTTGAGGAATAACTTTCCATCCTTTTTAGAATTTAAGAACATCAACAAGCAAGAATCTGGGAAGAATAACAAGAAAAAAAAAAGAGGGAAACACTAGTTTTCTCCATTTTGGGGTTGGCAGGGTTGCAGAGTTTCCATAAGATTCTATCATGTATGAGGCTATGATATTGGCATCTAATCATGCAAATTATATAAAGCTCCAAATCAGAGTTCAAAGTGTTGAAAAGAGCACTTTGTACTCAATTTCTTCAATTGTGATGCTGCTCTTTTCACCAGAGAATTAAAATAGTCGTCATTATAAGTTTATCTCATATTTGAATTTCCAAAAATAGAGCCAAGATGAACCTCATAAATTCTAGTCAATAATGGATGAAATAAATGTGTAAAGAATGCATCAAGACAACGTATTAAGTCTTTTAACTATACTATTAGCATGAAGATTAACCTCTGCAACCTCTGGACAATAATTAACCTTGAAATACAATGATAAACCCACTTCTCTATAGTCTTTATGGATTTTTCTCAACCCACTTCTCTAGCTCCTCTTCAACAAGTGCATGAACCCACTTCTCTGGCTAACTTGTGGCAGGGTTTACATGACTTGCTTATCTACTCATGAGGACATTGTTAAAGAACAGAGTCTTGACTACTTGTTCACTTCTTTTTCTAAAATTTACTTATGCCTGTTATAGCCATTATTTATTCTGCCAATACATCTATGATTTTTTTTCCTCTTGCTTTATAATTTCTCAGTTATAGACCATGCATCCATTTTTAGTAGAAAATTTACTTCTTCCCACATAATTCTTGATTTTACTTTTCCTGTGATTAAAGCATTGCAGTTGAAATTGAAGTGGTTATTAGCCTGTCAGAGTTGATCTTATGCGTAATTTTGTGGATTTTTTCTACAGTCTTTAGGGCTTCTTCTCAACCCACTTCTTTGGCTCCTCTTCATCATGTGCATGCTTCAAGTTTGAAAGGTTTGTAAGATGGAAATCACTTACTATGTTAGAGAGCAAGGATTCTGCATCAGTTTAGTTTTATCAAAGTCTGTGTTTTGCAGGTATAGAGAATGGTCCAATTTCATGTACGGGGGAGTCATCAGAACCTCATCATAGTGATCAAAATGACGAATTGAATGATTTGGATGCACGAAAAATATGATGTATATTGAACTTTACTTTTGTTGTGGTAGTATATGTGAGAGAGATTTAAAAAATTTCCCGAGAGAGATACATGTCCTCTGCAACTATTCAAATTAGTTGCTTCTGTATATTTTCATTTTACAGTCATGTTGTCCATGCCATCTGTGAATAAATTTCCTAGCATTAGTAATCCAGATGTCACTATAGCTTTCAAGGCTTCCCATATGAATGGTAGTGTTCAATGTTTTATTATATACACTGGAAAGAATTGTTGGCAATGGACCCTTTGATATTTTTATGTACTAGTAGTTTGTAGCTAAGTCATTTTGGGGGGTTTTTAAGTTGGGAATGTATAGATAATGGTCTTATGTTTCACTATTACTCAATTGTTGCAATTTCATATTGGGAGAGGTTGCAAACTTGCTAAATGATTAATGACCTAAGTCAATGGGAAACTAACTTGAAACCTAAATCAATTTTAGGGAAGGATATGCATATTCCTTGTTATGATTAATTATTTGTAGACACAAAGAGTTCATAATTCATCTGACCATTTAGCTGTAAAATTTTATTTGAATACCGAAAGAGATATGCTTCATGATTAATAATAATGAACTATTCATATGTTCCAGGAATCTTCTTCTCTCATTAATGTTGTGGTTTTGTTGATGATGGTAATGCAGAATGTCTCAATTCAGATAAAATTGTCCAAATCTTCTGAGAGTATTTATTGATTTGAATTTAATAGGTTCAATTATATGCAAAACTTAATATGATTTTTCATTGCTTGGTTGAATTTAACACATCTTTTGGTATTTAATAGCAGGTGATGAGGATCCTATTAGCCATCTGAGAAGGCTTTGAAAACTAGTTTCTCTTAAATTCTAATTCCATGTTCAGTTGACCCTTGATCCATACAAATGATCAACCTCTCAATAAACTTATGTTTTTCTTGTTTTGTTGTTTGCCCTGATAAGTGCCCTTGTTGTGGGGGAATACGTTCCCAATGGAAACTATTCACCAAGATGTTAACATTATTGTATATTCTTTGATGGTAAGAATCTAGCTTTTATATGGCACATATTATGATATTTATTCAATTTTGTTATTGTTGACATCAAATTGTTACCTATTTGGCATTTTCCAGATATGGGACTAGATCATGTATGAATTTTTTAGTTCACCCTTTCTTGGAACTTGTCCACAAGGTTGGCTTCAAGATTAGAAAGTCCACAAAAAAAATCCAATTGTGAATGCAAGTGCATGCTTGTTATATGACCCAATGCCTATGAGCATATACTCCTCAATTCAAATATATTAATCATTTGGCATTTGCATGCATGTAATATAATCCTCAAACCCTAATGACAGAATACATTAATTATGTGATAATGTGAACAAAAAATGATTCTCTGGCACCAACAACCAAAATTGTTTGGGAGCCTTGTTCATATAACACAGACCCCAACAACAATAGCAGTCTAGATCATAAACCACCAGAATGAAACTTCTTCATCTAGGTTTTCTAATGAAGGAAGTTGATTAATGAATAATCTAAGTAATGCCTCATTTTTGTGTTATGATAGGCTCGTTGTTCATTTTGGTTCTTAGGATATTTCCCTTGTTTTCAAATAGTCCTTGCCCATTCAAATTGCCAAGAAAGATAAAGGAAAAGGCAAGGCAAAGCAGATTTCTATAGAGGAAAGAGAAGAACAGTTTGTTGAACCTACAGGCCATCATAGTTATCTAAGGATGTTCTCCCATAATGATATTGATTTCAATGAGCATAACAGTTGTCTTAGAATGTTCTCCCATAAATTATTTTAGTTTCTTTTGTCACATGCTAAATTTCCAAATGTAAATCATTTGTTACCTCTATATATTCAAAGTCAATTTGACATGTGAATCGTCATTTTAGTCTATGATAATGATAAATGATACCACTAGCCCAATGCCAAAGTGTATATCACACATACTAATGATAGAAATGAAATCAAATTCACAAAATTGAATCTCAAACTAATATTTATAAGGCCATTATCAGCTAAGTTCACATGTGAACAGCTTCAGGGATTTGAGCCTTTTGATGGAAGTAATTAGAAACAATGCCATGGACAACTGCAAAATTTCATTCCAAATTTTACAAAAAAAAATCTTGATTTATCTACTTGTGAGAAGTGGCCCTCTAAACTTGTATTTACGAAGTCAAAAGCTTCTAAAGTCTCTATTCAAAGGGTCAATATTTCTAACGTTGGTATTCACTAGTTCAAATATGAACAACTCGCTGCTACTTGCATTGATTCTTTGTTCCACTGAAGATGGCAAGCATTGTAGGAGCTATACAACTAGGGTTTCTGATCATCTTCTTTACAACTGATCCAAAGATTATGGCTAAAGGTATTTCCCTAAGAATTGTGGATCTAGGGTTTTTGGATTTTTCTCTTTGTTTAGAGTTTCCTAAGAGGGATCACTTCAAGCATTTGATTCGGAGAATTTGTTGGCATGAAATTTTTCAATTCACCCTTTCTTGGAACTTGTCCACAAGGTTGGATTCAAGATTTTCCACAACAAAATTCCAATTTTGAATGCAAGTGCATGCTTGTGATATGACCCAATGCCAATGAGCATCTACTCCTCAATTTAATTATATTAACCATTTGGCATTTGCATGCATGTAATATAATCCTCAAACCCCAATGACAGAATACATTAATTATGTGATAATGTGCACACCAAATTATTCTCTTGCACCAACAAACAAAATTGTTTGGGAGCCTTATGCATATAGCACAGACACCAACAACAATAGCAGTCTAGATAAAAAACCATCAGAATGAAACTTCTTCATCTAGGCCCGCTAATGAAGGAAGTTGATTAATGAATAAACTAAGTAATGCCTCATTTTTGTGTTATGAAAGGCTCGTTGTTCATTTCGGTTCTTAGCATATTTCCCTTGTTTTCAAAGAGCCCTTGCCCATTCAAATTGCCAAGAAAGATAAGGTAAAAGGAAAGGCTAAGAAAATTTCTACAGAGGAAAGAGAAGAACAGTTTGTTGAACCTGCAGGACATCACATTTGCCTAAATATGTTCTCCCATAATGATATTGATTTCAATGAACATTCAATTGAGCTAGAAGAGGCATAAAGACTTGAAGCATTGTGAAGATCAACCTTTGAACTCTGGATTGTTATTGTTATCCATAAAGCTCACTATTTGGGGTAAATATGCATATATGGATAAACCAAAACTGTAGGGGATTTCTGTTCACCAAATAAGATTATTTGGATCCAATAATAATCACAGGACACTAACATAGAATACCATTTCAAGATTCAAGCATTCTAATGGTTTTGATAGGAGTCATTGTAGGTCCATAGTGTTATTGATAGTAGAGCTTTGGTTAAAATTTAATTGTGAAATTTTTCTGCTCACTTTTTGACTTAAAAACCAAACCATTAGCACCCCCTTTCGATGATTTAGTACAGGAGGTCAATTACAATGCAGCCATCATAATCATCTACATTGTCATGTATATGCAAGTCGTTATAAAGTTATCTAGATTGTGCTCTCAATTGCTCATCAACTTCAAAATTTTCACTCTACTCTACTATGAGATGAATCATGACCAATACTATTAATTTTGAATGCATCAAGCTGGAAAGTTAGAAAAAGGCATCAGTGCAAACCTAATTTCAGTAAATCCAAAAGGAGTGAAATAATATACCCACTACAACAAGATATAATGTGGTAATTGTCTATGGTAAACAATAGTTATAGTACACAATTTTGTCACATCAAAGAGAATCCCTGCCTAATGTTAAGTGGATTGTTGTGGTTGAAATCATAGTCTGTAAACACAACCTAATCAACAAACAATACCACTTATCCTCAGGAATCATCAATCCTAATTTGATGTGGGTGCATTCAAACCTAATTTGGATAAATCCAATAAGGACCAAAATAACACCATCGACTGCAACAAGATATATATGGCAACCATCTACAGTAAATGGTAGCTGGTACATGGTTTCATGATTTGTCACAATGAAGTGAGTTTCAATCAAATTTTTGGTGGATTGTCGAGGCAGAAGCCATAGCATGTAACTAATCAAGAAAACAATAGTAGATCATCCTCAAGAATCATTGCATTACACTAACAATATATAAATGGTTATGCACTTGGAAATTGTCAAGGTTGGCTTCAAGATTGGAAAGTCCACAACAAAATTCCAATTGTGAATGCAATTGCATTCTTGTGATATGACCCAATGCCTATGAGCATCTACTCTTCAATTCAATTATATTAACTATTTGGCATTTTCATGCATGTAATATAATCCTCAAACCCTAATGAAAGAATACATTAATTATGTGATAATGTGCACAATAAATGATTCTCTGGCACCAACAACCAAAATTGTTTGGGAGCCTTGTGCATATAGCACAGACCCCAACAACAATAGTAGTCTAGACCAGAAACCAGCAGAATGAAACTTCTTCATCTAGGCCTGCTAATGAATGAAGTTGATTAATGAATAATCTAAGTAATGCCTCATTTTTTTGTTATGACAGGCTCATTTTTTTGTTATGACAGGCTCTTTTTTTTGTTATGACGGGCTCGTTGTTCATTTTGGTTCTTAGCATATTGAACAATAATTTTGACATGTTAGCATATGATATCACAATGACAGTATGTTCTATTTTGATGTCATTGATGGGAAGTGTTTTGATTAATTTTCCAAAGGTGAAATTTGATTATTCAAGCATAGGGAAGATGCTTGATTGAAGATATGGAGCAATTGAAGAAAACAGAGATGCATATCACAGATTTACTTTGTTTTTAGGGTTTGTGGTAATAGAATAATAAAAGGGAGGTGAAAGTGCAAATGAAACATTGTGAGAAGGGCTTCTTTTGAGATACAAGGTGTTCACTTCTCAATTGATACATTTCACAATCCTCAACACTCGATTTTAACAGTGAAAGTATCACTTTATTATATCAAATCCTAATTTTGAAGATGGAGTGAAAAGGAGGGTAAAGTGAAGAAGTTTCAAGTTTTGAAGGTTCTACAAGTCTTAGTATGAATTATCAGGTTTACAGAAACTTCGTACAACACTTGATTCATCTACCAAAACAATTCTCCACTCATATTGCTCAAAGAGAAGCCTCTAATTCCATTATTATCTTTACTTCTAGTATTTAGTTTATAATTAGAATTGGGATATTGTAATCTTGCTAAGAAATGGAAATGAAGATTTATCAACAAAAGTATTGGACCAATTTCAACAAACAATGTAAATGAAATAATGATTGAGAATAATTCCTACTATCCAAGCTCAAATACCCCTAAATATGCATAAGAGAACAAAAGAACTAATATTTGCATTCTAACAAAATGGAGTTCACTCATATATGTCATGGAAGCTTACAAATTACTAGCAACATAAGAATGAAATTTCATCTAGTTGAATGAGCCCATTCTTTCTTATCGGAATTATTGTTAAATCGAGTATCTACCCTTTAATACTAGGGCACTATCTATGTGAAGAGATAGGTCCCATCTTCATCAAATTCCAACTTCATTTCATGTCACATACAAGAAAGAGACAATGTAATAGTTAAATATCAAATCATCAATCTTAAAATAACTTGCATCAAGAAAATGTGGCTCCAATTTTACAATGAAAAACACAAAATCTAAATTATAGAACCTATTTTTACCTGAAATGCATCCTCAAATTGGCATATAGTAATCTTGCTATGATAAAGAATTTCCAACCTACTCCAAAAATAGAGGAAAAACATATCACAAGAATCACATCATCTATTTTATTCCATTCACTATTTCTTTCACCACCAATGGAACACATATACCGAAATAAGTGTTCCCTAGGCCCTCGTATATATTGGATTAGATCAAATGTTGTGGTATATCAATTTCCTAGTTCTCATCTTGGTGCTCATTTTCTTCATTCTAAAAAAGACCCTCTCTAGATGGACTATCATTATGAGCCTCCAAAGAATTATGTTTTGTATCAAGTTCATTAGAGAAACTTGTTATATTGTTTTCTCCCCTTCTATCACAATATGATCGCCAAAGAGCTAGTGCTCTTTCATATGGAAAATTGGAAATGTCATACTTTGTTACATATAATCTTAAACATATATCCATATGTTTATCAAGATTGGTCCTCATATTTGACTTCAAAAATGATAGTTCACTAAACATTCTCTCATCCTCCACTGATCCCAAAATCATGGTTTGACACAAATCCAATAATTTGAAATATTTGGATATGTTTTCCTGTAAGTATTGGCTAGCACCCAAAATAGTCCATAATCTTGTTATTGCACCATATTCTAGAGGATTCTCCAAAGCGCGAAATCGATTCCACATTGTTTCAGCGAAGCGTGTGGCTTGTTGAAACAATTTTGATTGATCCAAAATACCTTCAACATGTTCTCCATGTATCTCGACCTTATTGCAAAAGTGGTCCACTAAAGTACTTAATTTTTCCATTAAGTCATGTTTTAAAGTAGGTTGAAATTTTAAATTGTTCCAATATTCAGGGTACACCATAGACATGGCCTCCAACAATAAATCTAAAAGGAATTGTTCTTTTATCTCTGATGACAGTGACATTGCAATTTCTATCAAGTTGTGTCTCACTGAAATGACAACATTGTCGAATAGGTCTCTTGACACAAGGCGCTCTTTGGTGGTTCGTCTTGTCTTATCAATATAATGAAAATGAACCATATACCCATGCACTTCCATACATAGTATCCCTTTTTCATCAAACTTCAAATAATTTTAGTATTTTCTATATCAATGATAGTAGTCCAATTTGTAAATCGTGGACCTGCGACTCTGACATCGTATACAAATTATCCAATGAAAAGCATGCAAATTTTCTTGCATTTGTGTATTCTTCAATATACATTGTGTGACTTTGAGAAATTTTCACGAGGACATTCATTTCATCTAGCATAGGGAGAATTCCAGCCAATGTTAATAATGTCTCTATGTCAGTTAATTGAAAGAGAAGATCTTGAGCTTTATATACACTGAAGCGATGTTCATACATCACCCCTACCAAGGACTGGTACTCACTAAATAATCTGTGAGTTGGTCCATTCAATGAGATCCATCTTGTATCAACATATTTGAATAGCTTGTTTCCATTTGTAACACTGTCGGCAAATTTTTTAAACTCTGAAAATCATTTGGGACTATGAGAAAAATATGCATAAGCCTCTTGTACACGATCTTCAACTTTTGAAACTGATGGAAACTTGCTTACTATTTTAAATGCAAGATTCATCCTATGAGCCATACAATGAATACTCAACATGTATGGTGAAGTTGATAGTTGTAGTCTAACCCAAATGCCATTCCTTTGTCCTTGCATTACTGATGCTCCATCTACTCCAACACATACCAACTTTTTTGCGATCAATAAAGGATCCATGCCACCACTTTCCTTCAAACTATTATTAACAAGTTCATAAATATTTTCACCTGCAGAATTCTCCTTCATTTTATGAACCCCAAGTAGATAGGAATGGATAATATGGTCATTAACCATATAAATACTCATACAAATCCATGAAGTGTTATCAATAGTTGTAACCTCATCCAAAGACAATGACACAAACCTAGCACTTGCAATCTTCTCTTTCATATCATCCTTTTATACTTGAGCTAGATATTTTTCCCATTCCCAACCACTCATTAAAGACCAATGAGAAGATGGAAAGTTTGGCATTTGAAGAAAAGATAGATATTTCATGTAATCCAGATAATCTGTCATAGGACGCCCTTTAGATAAGATGTGAAATACAATGCTTAATTGAATTGTCTTAGATAAAAAATTTATCTCCATCGTCTTTTCGAATAGAGATGTGATGCTTCCTCCACCTGCCTCGAGTTTTTTCTTACTTATTAAATATTCATTATATTCATCATCATATTTGACATGTCGACATTCCTCAGAAGATTTCCATTTGAAAATAGATTTCTCCTCGCCGTCTACAATTTTCTTTTTATACACCTTTCCTACACGCTTCTCAATTGTATCTAACTTCATCTGAAATGTCAATGGTGTGCCAAGTTTCCAACTACATATATTGCATCTAACTTTTGGTTTCTCTTTCTCATTTTTTGGAGGTAATGGATCAATAAATGGAAATTTTGAGACCCAATCTGGTTGGAAG
>JZKD02S1419535.1:0-56301 GCA_000966675.3 Picea glauca | reverse complement strand
CCATGGTCAACCATGTCAACATGGTGAACCATAGTCATCCATGGTCAACTATAGTTAACCATGCCAACATGGTCAACCATAGTCATCCATGGTCAACCATAGTCAACATGGTCAACCACAATGAACCATACTCAACATAGTCAACCATGGTAAAGGATGATCAACCATGTTGACTATGGTTAACCATGTTCATTGTGGTTGACCATGTGGTTGACTATGTGGTCAACCATGTTGTCTATGGTTCATCATGGTCAATCATGTTGAGTATGGTTGACCATGTAGACTATGGAAGACCATGTTTGGCCATGGTTAATTATGGTTTTCCATGAAAAGCTACAATTGACTATGGTTGACCATGGGTGACTATGATTGACCACGGTTGTCTATTTATGAAAATGGTTGATTATGGTTGAGCAAGGGTGACCATGTTTAACTATGCTTTACCATGGGTTATCATGTTTGACTCGGTTTACCATGGATTACTATGGTATATATGTAAGGAAGTTGGCTTCATTGATAGCCATGAAACTCTACCTAAATCTACCAACTTTTGAGCTACCATTGTTTGGCAAAACAACAAAAGGACTCCTGTGAGTGCTTTTCAGGAATACATTACTAATTAAAGCAAAATTGACAGCAACATTATTTTTAGAACAAATAAGCTATGCAGTATACTTGCCCAGAGGTGCACTTTATAATAATTTTGTCCAGGGGTGGAATTCCACTGCCTATTCTTAAAAAAACAGAAACTGGGATGGGTTTCCACCGTCCTAATGTTAAAAAAAAAAAAATCTGCCAATTCTTGATGATTAACTCAATGAGCAGCTTGTAGTGCTCAAAATTCAAATCCATCCAATTGAGTAATTCATTACTCTTGCAGATGAATAGATACGACGCGTTTATCGGCATATAACCTATCAACATCGGTCTTTAGTGCCACAATGTGTGCATAAATCTTCTTTTGCTATTCTAAGTCTGCAACATGCGTTGCTTCCCTTCATCATATGTGTGCTCTTATCAATCAAATATTGCTCAATATTCTTAGCCTGATCAGTAATGAGAGGTTCTTGATCTACCAATTGTCTTTGAGCTTCTGTGAGTTGCTTGATGCTCTGCTAGAAGGGTTTCTTTCTCTGTGAGACCTGATTTAAGTGGAACAGTTAGGATCTTTCAATTCATCATATTTCTCCAGTAATGTGATGTTCTAAACTCAACTTAACATCATGTCCATAATACACGGAGCTATAAGCAAATTTTCCAAAACCACTATTCAATCTCTTTGGCATCGACAAAATTTAGTGAGTAACGAAAGCATGAAACAAGCCCTTGCATTGAGTGGTTGAGAATGCCAAAAATTGGCATTGCCTATTTCTTTATAGACCATACCGTGTTCTGAATCACAGGAGGCATGATACCTCTCTGCACTAAGTCTAGCTAATGATATAGGTGCTGGCATGGAGCTTTGAGAGGAGCTTCAGATTCTGAGTCTAGACATGTTCAAGAATGGCAAAAAGAATAGATGTGATATTGTCCTAAATAGATTTTGGGTAGGCTGGGCAGTTGAATGTTCATAGCTAAAGGGTGGGAGAGTGTTGGGAGAAGCATCATCTTGATTTTAATGGACTTATTGAGTTTATGACAAGGTGGGTTTTTAATGGGTTCTTATTGTGTATTATAATGTGGATTATGATTAGTACCACTGCATTTAAGTAAAAGTGGTTGATATATGTGAATGAGTGTCATTTTCCACCTTTTAAAACTAATGACATCTATTGGCCTATATCAACCACTTTTACTTAAATGTAGTTATACTACTTATTTAAGTTGTGCTAGTTGATGACCAATGTTTATGGGAGGATTAATAGATTTTTAAATTAAAATATAAATATAAAAAATATAAATCCAAAATATATTTATAATGTTAAATAATTAATTATTTAATATTATAAATATATTCTATGGTATATATGAATGAATATATTAATATTTGATAAATATATGAATATATCAATTCTATGTATTACCGAGTGACCATAATTGGCTATGGTTGACCAAGTTTGACTATGGTTGATCATGTTTGACCATGTAGAGTACGTATGACTATGTTTGACCATGGTTAGCTATGGTTACCCATGAAAGGCTATAGTTGACTATGGTTGACCTTGGTCAATCATGTTGGCTATGGTTGACCTTGGTAAAGGTTTACCATGTTGATTATGGTGGACCATGTTGACCATGGTTTACCATGGTTTACCATGGTCATCCATGTTGACCATGGTTGACCATTGTCATCCATGTTGACTCTAGTTGACCATGCTCTACTAAGGTTTATCAAACATGGTTAGCCAAAGTCAACATGGTCAACCTAGTCAATATGGTCAACCATGGTCATCCATAGTCAACCACAGTCTACATGGACATACATAGTCAACATGGTCAACCATAGTCATGTAGTCAACAAAGTCAACCATGGTCCAGTATGGTTGACTACATGGTCAACCATAGTCAAAATGGTCAAGTTGTAACAACCCTAATTAATTCTTTAATTATCATGAATGATAAATATTAGTTTAATGAATTTTTAAAATAAATTTATGGACACTTTATTATAAAATTATTATTATTGGTAGTTGAACCAATTAATGGGAGGGATAAGGTGGTTGAGGAATTAATGGGGGGTAAGGCAGTTGGGGAAAGGGATTTGAGGGAGGAAGATAAGGGACAAGGGAGTACTGGAGGAGGGGATCTATCTTTGGTTTGGGTGATATTTTTGGTTGAGGGCTAGGTAAGAAAATTGAGAGAAAAGAAGGAGGAGGGTAGGAAACAGTTTTGGCTACAACAGTTTTGCTTGAGGACTCTCACAGGGGCACCATTGTTGCTGGGAATTTTGGGCTCAAGGGAAAGGAAACCGTAAGGATTCCTGGATCTAGGGAGCCAGAGAGGTTGTTCCTAGTTGGTTGGGAGGTTACTCAATTTGGGCAGGATCCATCAGCTTCAGGTTCATCGTCATCAACAACATCATCGGCTTTAGGTTCAACATCAGGTTGAGGTAAATACCTTATGCATTCCCTTATATTGTTGTTCATTGTGCTCATTATACTATTGTTCATTATGCTCATTATATTGTTGTTCATTATTATACTGTTGAACATTATTATTATGCTGGAACAATGAATAAAGAAGTAAATTAGAAAGAATTTGTGTATAATATTTATTTTTATGAGGTTATGTATACACATGTCTTACATATGGTATCAGAGCTAGGTTTCAAAACTGAAACCTAGGGATTACCCATTCTCATAACTGAAAGATTATGCTACCTATTCTATAAACAACCAGAACTAAAAAAAAAAAAAGACCCTTTAATCACAACTAGTGAATAACCAGAAATAACCATGAAATGATTATGAACATTTCATGAACTATTCACCTGTACAAGCAAAATCCTTGAAAGGAGAATTATAAACATAAATAATTAGGCATATATATATGGAAAATATATAGGAGTGTAAAAAAAAAAAATATGTATATATAAATCTGGGCCCGAGGGCCAAGCTCCAGCCCTCTCCAAGCCACGAGCTCCCATATGAAATCCCAACTCCAAATCAGCGCCTATCGTAGGGCTTTATGGAACTGCTCTTGGAGCTACTCCTAGGTATGGAACTTCTATTACTAGTGCCTATTCCACGACGACCTCTTACAAAGATGATGTTGCTCGTGCTCTGGATTTGGAAAGTCAGAATATCGATCATAAAACTCATAATCTCTATCATGAACATATGTCTCTTCGCTAGCATCCACTTTACAATTAATAGGCACATGATCTGGATCCACCTTCGATAAAGTTATTGGAGCTCTAGTTCAGAGAGGTAACTGGTTGAGAGTTACCTTTTCTTTCCTTCCATCTAGCCTTCTTTCTTAATAAGGATGCGGTTGGTCGGGTAGATTGTCGGCCTGTCTGAAACAGGACAACAGGACTTACCAACAGCTCACCCAAGCCATGACCTTCAGATCTTCAGTCCGACGCTCTCCTAGCCGAGTTATCCTCGAAGCCACAACCAGAATGTTAAGAGCCTTGTGCTCTACCCACTTAGCTACTCGAACCTTATAGTGAAAGCACCAAGCCCAACACCACTTGCCTATCTCATCACACAAGCCCAAAAGGGCATTCTTGCTCAGCGTAAAAGGCCCAATCTCCAAGTGTTGTGAGTGGGAAATCCCTCTACGGACTAGCACTTAGGGTTTTATCATGCATGCAGAAAAGACCTAAAGATTCCTACTTTCTACCATCATCCCAGACCTAATCTCCATTATTCTTAAGCAAATACGTAGTTAAGAAGATCAAGTCAGGATACCTTATTTCGGGCGTTTGATATCGATCCTTCTTTACGCTTAGTCTCTCTTTGACTGCAGCTCTCCTCCCAAGGATGACCTACATTCACACAAGACAAACAAAGAACTCCACATGCATTTGATCTACAAATTAATGGGTTAGAGATTTAATCAATATGTACGCAATAAACCATGAAAACCTCATATGGTGGGACAAGAAAGGTACTTCTTTATTATTAACTTCAACAAATCAACTTACAATCATGAAGTCGGCCGCTGCTCCACGAACCTGGTCCTGGGCTTCTCTTCAACTGTCCTCCAACTTCTTTGCTCTATACTTCTCTTTGCAGAAGGATGGCTAAAGGTTGGGACAAAGGGAATGCGCAATCGGGTATAGTTTCTTTACTATGATTCTCTTCCTCCAAATGGGACCCCTAACCCTTCTTTTATAGGCTAGAAGAAGCTAGGTATTTGGTCGAACTTCCGACCATGCATGGCCGAAAGGTTTAGTTAACTTACCCAAAGTTATGTGTTTCGTCAACAACTTTCTTTTTTTCGTTCTTTTGTAGGTACACGCGGGCTGTCTTGGGTCAGCTAGCGTGTACACGCGTGCAGTAAAGTATCAGGGCACGTGGCCATTTATAAAAGGGGTTTTTAAGAAGAGTTGTTCAACAATGTTTTGGAAAAGAAGGAATCTGAGATGGCCTGATGCCAGGTAAGCATGTCTGGTGCAAATTAGGGTTATAACACCAAGGTCTATTCCAATGAAGACCTTCGTGCAAAGTGCTTTCACCAAGTGCCAAAGGAAGAGCCCACGTATCGACAACACCTTACAATGCGTGAAGGAGAGAACCCGCAAGAGGCCATAAGCCATTGCATAACCAAAATCCCAAGAAACCAGTCTGCAATTCAAGTTAAAAAAAAAAATCCAATCGTGAGGCATGGCTCTCCAAAACTTGATCATAGACCAATCAATTCAAAAGGCTTCCTTTTGCTCTACAAAATACACAAGCTTATACCAGTCTGCACTACCAAGCCCAAGACTGAGACCGAGTGATAAGCCACGAGGGAGAAATGCTTCCATCTACTCTACGTGTTGGGAGAAAATGCTTCCAACTGTGAAGTTTGTGACCAAGTGTCGAGCGCCAATGTACCAAGGTCACAAGGAAAGAAAACACACACCAGGTCATGAGGAAAGAGCCTACATTACAACCCATTGCACTACTGAGGGAAGAGGAACCCTCGACCTGCAGCTGTAGAGGAAGAGGCGGTTGGGGAGGGAGTATTGTGTGATGTACGAGTGAGAGTGGGGGTAGGGTTTAGGTGTTGAGAGCGAGGGGGGGAGGGGGCACGTTGGCCTCATGCGAGGACCCACGATGCCCAACCTTGATTATTTAATTTCTTTTATTTTTTTATTTAGTTAGTAAATATTTATTTGTTTATTGATTTTTTTTATTTAAAATAAATTACAAAAAAAAAAAATTAATAAACATGCATAAGGTATTAAATTATTTTGTTTTAAAAACTTATATATATATATATATATAATTATTAAGTTACAAATTTTATTTGATTTTATTTTTTCTATATAGAGAAATATAAAGTTTTAGATTTTTATTTTATAAGTTAATGAATTCAATATATATATATATATATATATATATATATATATATATATATATATATATAGATTAATGTTAATAAAATTTATTAATTTATTAATGTTAACAAAAATTTATTTATTAATGTTAGTAAAAGAAATTTGATGCACATTGGCGAGTGTGTTATAGGGCTGACATAGCTAGTAAGGCAAGAGCGTTAGCAACTTACTCGAACATTTTACCAAGCTTAGAGGCTTTCAACCTTGACCTTTAGCCACTTACCCTAAAGAGAGTAACGTATGTTTACAAACAAGTAAAAAAAAACTTACGCCTAACCCTATGTTTACGAGTATAAGTTGAGCGAGTGTGAACTGCCTTAGACTCTTTCCTGACAAGCATTTGGTTTGATGCAGATTCAATTATTCAAGATGTTAGGACTCGAGGAAATCGAAGCTGAGGGGCATCGTCGCAAGGACCGCCAATGCCGGCACTGCCGCCACCATCCCCTGAATTAGCTGTCATTTTGCACTCTTTGGAGGCTATTAATGAGACTTTAAAGGGGTGTCAGTCAGCAAATGTCGAAGTGGAACCCCTACCATCTTGAGTGGGTAACCCTGAAGCGTCGAGGGATTTAGAGGGAGGGCCTCCACTCGAGGACATCACCAGAGAACTACAGAAGATCAAACTCCCAAAGTTTGTCGGGGGTCGTGCAAGTGAAAATGCAGAGGCATGGTTGGAAGGAATGACACGATGTTTCACCTTAAGAGACTATGCTTCCACATCAAAGGCGAAAATAACAATCTTTTAGTTGAGGGACAGTGCCTTGAAATGGTGGGGTAACCTGGAAAGGCAGTTGCACCTTACCCCATACACCGTCTCATGGAAACTTTTTGAGGAAAGGTTCCAGAGGAAATATTTGTCGGCTTACTACGAGGAACAACAGGTGGGAGCATTTCATTCTCTAGTACAGGAAAACAAGACCATGGAAGATTACGAGATTAGGTTCACGGAGTTGGTAAAATATGTCTCATACATGGATACCAATCAACGACAGGAAAAACATTTTATGTATGGGTTAAACCCTAAGATAAGGGTTATGGTACGGATGTGGAAACCGTTGTCAGTAGCGGAAGCAGTTGAAAATGCATGGTATGTAGAAGAGCATATGATCTTAAATAGAGGTATGAGATCGAACTTTCCACAGCATCCTGGATTCGTGGGGAAGGCCCCTATGACCTTCTCTAGAGGAGGGAGCTCTAGGTCGCCTCCTTATGGTAATACAGTCGCACCTAGGACAGTTTCTATAGGTATTTCAATGGAAGCAAGTGAAACATCCTACTCATCACCAACAACGCAGGAAGGTCCACGACCTTCTCGGGGAGCAACAAGTAGGGGTAGGGGCTCCAGAGGAAGGGACTCATTTCAGAGACCATCACAGGGCAGTGCACAGGTTCCATATCATGTTATGTGTTGGGGGTGTGAAGGACCCCATTACCAGCATGACTACCCAGAGTTGCAAGCAGGATTTGTGCATAGAGAAGGAAAGGTCCCGATGGGAAGAGCAAGTAGTAGCCACCATATTTATGTAGCAGTTAATAATCGCCAGGAAGAACATCAATCCATGGTGGTGGAGTCATCAGGTACGCTAAATTATGTCAATGCTAAAATTTTATTTGATTTTGGTGCTATAGATAGTTTCATTTCACCATCTGCATTAGAAAAGTGTGGGCTGGTAACCTACGAGCACAATGACTTTAAACAAGTCGAGATGAATTTGGGGGAAAAACAAGCAGTAGGACCTAGCGTTGATAATTGTCTAGTAGACCTGGGAGTGTGTACTACCAGGTTGAAGGTATGCATCACTTCTATGGGGACGTACAAACTAATCATTGGAATGGATTGGTTAGAAGCCCATCGAGCTATGGTAGATTGTTTCGCGAAAAGGGTGATGTGTGTTGACAATCAAGGAAGTCCAGTAGAGATCCACGGTGTATGGAGGAAGGTGTCTCTACGCTTTGTCTCGAACATGAAGGTTAAATGTTGCATGAGGCAAGGATGTTGACCATATGCAGTGGAAGCAGTCAATGAAAGGAAAGGACCCTCCTTGGATTAGTACCCAATATTGTCAGAGTTTAAGGATGTCTTTCCGAAAGAGTTTCCAAGGTTACCTCTTGAGAGGGAGCTCGACTTTACCATTGAGCTAAAACCTGGTGCAGAGCCAATTTCCAAGACTCTGTATAGGATGAAAACGCCATAACTTTGTGATTTGCAGATGCAGTTGAAAGAACTACTCGACTTAGGGCTAATAAGGCCTAGTGTCTCACCTTGGGGTGCACTAGTAATTTTTGTGAAGAAGAAGGATGGTTCCTTATGACTTTGTATAGATTACAGGGACTTGAACCGTGCTACAGTGAATAATAGGTACCCAATGCCACGGATAGATGATATCTTTGATTAGATGAAAGGAACAATGGTGTTCTCAAAAATCGATTTGTGATTAGGGTATCACCAGTTAAGGATTAAGGAAGGTGATATTCCTAAAACTGCATTTCGAACTTGGTTCGGGCATTGTGAGTTCGTTCTGGTACCTTTCGGTTTGACCAATGTGCCAACAGTATTCATGAGCCTCATGAATGGTTTATTCTGGAAGTACTTAGACCGCTTTGTATAGGTATTTTTAGATGATATCCTCATCTATTCCAAGAACGAAAGAGAACATGAGGAACACTTGCGAGTGGTTTTGTCCTTCCTTAGAGAGAACAAGTTGTATGGAAAGTTGTGGAAGTGTTCTTTCTTCCAGAAATAAATTCACTATTTAGGTCATATCATTTCCGGTGAAGGAATCTCGGTGGACCCAGAAAAGGTAAAGGCCATTATGGAATGGCTAGTGCCGAAAAATGCTCATGAGGTAAGAAGCTTCATGGGGCTAGCAGGTTATTATCGAATATTTGTGGAAGGGTTCTCTAAAATAGCGAAACCCATCACCACTTTGCAGCGCAAGGGGGTCAGGTATGAATGGACAGAAGAATGTGATAGTGCATTCATCGAGCTTAAGAGGTTACTAACTAGTGCACCAATTCTACGAGTGTCGGATATGGAAAAATACTTCATAGTCTGCACGGATGCCTCGAAGCAAGGGTTCAGGGCCGTGATAATGAAGGATGGAGGATTGATAGCATATGCGTTGAGTAAGTTGAAGAAACATGAGGAGCTTTACGCTACTCATGATTTGGAGTTGGAAGTTGTAATGCTAGCTCTGAAAATTTGGAGACACTATCTAGTGGGAAAAAATTTTGAGTTCAAAACGAACCATGAAAGTTTAAAACATCTCTTCACTCAAAGGGATCTCAATGCCAAACAGAGGTGATGAAGTGAGTTTATGAGTGAGTACGATTTTGGAATTTCATACACCAAGGGAAAGGAGAATGTGGTCGCAGATGCCTTGAGTAGGAGACCACGTGTCTTCTCTTTGGTACCCTTAAAATTTAATCTGAGGGAGCAGGTGTTGGGGCAACTACTTGGAGATAGTTTGTATTTAAAGGTTACTTCAACCCTCCATAGTGGGAGGCAATTAGATCTAAAGTATGAAGGATATAGCCTGGAAGCATATGGACTATTAAGATATCAAGGAAGGATGTACATCCCCGAAGGTGGGGATATTTGAAGCATCATACTGAAGGAATCCCATAGAGAACTTTATTGTGTGCATCCGGGTGTGAAGAAAATGTACACAGACATGAAGAATCTTTTATTTTGGGTAGGCATGGAGCGCAATGTATTCCATTTCGTATCGCTAAGTGCCTAGAGTATCAACAAGTTAAAGACGACCACCACCACCCAACAGGTCTCTTACAACCACATGATGTCCCAATGTCCAAATGGGAAGTCATTTCTATGGATTTTTTGGTGGGATTGTCACTCACATCGCATAGACACAATGCCATTCTTGTGATAGTTGATAAGTTGACCAAGAGTGCTCATTTTATTTCGGTTATAGACACCTACGATGTCACTGATGTGGCACGCATGTTTGTAAGTGAAATGATTCGTTTGCACAGGATACCCAAGAAGATCATTTCAGATAGAGACTCCATATTCGCTTCGAGGTTTTGGATAAGTTTGTAGTCGGCGTTGGGAACTCAGTTGAACTTAAGCACAACTTACCATCTTGAAACAAATGGGAAAATTGAGAGAGTAAATCAGGTTATGGAGGGCATGATTAGAATGTATGTTATGGATAATCAAACCCATTGGGAGAAGTACCTACCTTTGGTAGAGTTCACCTACAATAATAGTTTTCATAGCTCCATCAAAATGCCACCCTATAAATCTTTGTACAGAAGGCCATGCAGAACACCGTTGAGTTGGGAAAGGTTAGAAGATCGAGTGACAGTTGGGCCAGAATTGATTCAAGAGATGGAGGAACAGGTGATTCAGATTAGGCAGAGACTAAAGGAAGCACATGATAGACATAAAATTTATGCTGATGCACATAGGACTGACCGAAGTTATAAAGTGGGAGATCAAGTTTTCATTCGTATCAGGCCTAATAAGAGTACCATTCGGTTCGGGAAGGGGAAAAATTTGTCGCCTTGATTTGTAGGACCGTTCGAAATCCAAGAGAGAATTGGACCCATTGCCTATCTTCTCATACTGCCACCCCACTTGCATAAAACTCATAATGTTTTTCATGTATCTGTTCTATGTCATTATGTTGCTAACGAATCTCATAAACTGAATTGGAAGGAATTGCAGGTATTGGACATGAGAACCCTCATGGTAGAACCGTTACGCATATTGGACCGTAGAGTCTGACAACTCATAAACCATCTGGTAGACCAAATTAAGGTTCAGTGGGACAAGTTTAGTCCAGGATTTGCTACTTGGGAGGATGCCGAGACATTACAACGAGATCATCCCCCACTTTTTTGACCACCTTGAGAATATGTTTCTCAAAGGTTGGGTGTTTGTAATGCCACCTTTTGACTTAGACAACTAGGATTACCTAAGGCCTAATCACCTTTATTTTCTATTCACTGTGAAACTATCAATGATACACTTGAACATTTAAGATGTATGAACCTATGTGAATGGCAATTTTATGAATGTTTAATGTTATTTGAATGATGATGAATATTATGCAATCTATTATGTGAATGTCATTTCTATGAATGTTAAACGATATTTGAATGATGATGAATATTATGCAATCTATTATGTGAATGTCTATTCTATGAATGTTTAACATTATTTGAATGATGATGGATATTATGCAATCTATTATGAGAATGTCAATTCTATGAATGTTAAATGTTATTTGAATTATGGGGATATTATACAATCTATTTTTAACTTGAAAATTTTGACATTTAAAGTTGTTGGTACGTGGATACCGAATTGAGATTATGGTGGAATGCATTTACATGATGATAATGCATAGATATGTATGAGTTTGTGTTATAGACTAATCTGCAGGTCAACAGGCTATAAAATAGCTAAAGGATAATGATAATAAAAGTGGATGTCATGAACACCAACCGAGAAACAATATGGTATGAACCTTTGTATGTGAAATTATGTTGGTTCGAATGCATTGCTATGATATATGGATCAGTGCAGGTTTTTCAGGTGGTGAGACTGCCTAAAATTGAATATATGGTGACAAAATTCCCAGCAACAAAGTGCCACTGTATATTCCATGATAGGGTGTGGACCCTAGTCCTATTAGGAGGGGTGGAGGCATTTCCCACCGTCTATCCTATGAAACCTAGAGTCATGGGAGGACAATGTTAGCTCACACTCCCCTAGACGTGTGATGATGATTATCAGTTGCCTGTTGGGTAAGCTTGGTCAAGAGAGTGACACTTCCACTTACAGGTTCTATTTGGAGTTAGGTCAATATAGTTGACGCTCCAAGATAGTCCAGTAGAGGAAGGATAGGCATGGAAGATGGAAGTAAGTTAGGGAGGAAGGATGAATAAAAATAGTTGGGAGTGTATGGGAATTTTGCCTTATAGTGGAATTTATTGTTTTCCCCTTAAAAAAAAATAAAATATGTATATATGTATATTCATAATTACTTAATTGAACTACAATTGTCTAAATGAACGTTGTTGTGCTAAATTATTGTAATTAAGAGATTTTTCAAACATTTTAATTGGTTTATTGTCTTTTATGAAATGAATAGTCTTGTTGATTGGATTGGACGCATACAAGAATTACTATAGGTGTGATAATTATTGTCATTAGTACATGCACGAGACTTGTATGTGCTAGCTACACATGCATTTCTAGCACATGTACACTAGTATGTATAAGTTTTTTTTTTGCTTACTGATAATGTTGTTTATTGGATATGAATGTATGAACCATGTATCATTTCCCTTGTATTGTAAATTACTCTAACTTCGGGACGAAGTTTCTTGAAGGGTGGGTGTATGTAACAACCCTAATTAATTCTTTAATTATCATGAATGATAAATATTAGTTTAATGGATTATTAAAATAGATTTATGGACACTTTATTATAAAATTATTATTATTGGTAGTTGAACCAATTAATGGGAGGGATATGGTGGTTGAGGAATTAATGGGGGGTAAGGCGGTTGGGGAAAGGGATTAGCGGGAGGAAGATAAGGGACAAGGGAGAACTGGAGGAGGGAATGTATCTTTGGTTTGGGTGATATTTTTGGTTGAGGGAAAGGTAAGAAAATTGGGAGAAAAGAAGGAGGAGGGCAGGAAACAGTTTTGGCTGCAACAATTTTGCTTATAGTTTTTCTTGAGGACTCTAACAGGGCGACCATTGTTGCTGGGAATTTTGGGCTCGAGGGCCAGGAAACTGTAAGGATTCCTGGAGCTAGGGAGTCAGAGAGGTTGTTCCTAGTTGGCTGGGAGGTTGCTTAGTTTGGGTAGGATCCATCAGCTTCAGGTTCAACATCAGGTTGAGGTAAATACCTTATGCATTCCCTTTTACTGTTGTTCATTATGCTCATTATATTGTTTTTCATTATGATCATTATACTGTTGTTCACTATTATACTGTTGAACATTATTATTATGCTGGAACAATAAATAAAGAAGTAAATTAGAAAGAATTGTTTTATTATATTTATTTTTATGAGGCTCTGTATGCACAAGCCTTACACAAGCACAGTGAACATGGTCAACCACAGTCATGTACTGAAGATGGTAAATTATGGTTGACCTTGTAGTCAACATGGTCAACCATCTTAACCATGGTCAACTATAGTCAACCATAGTCAAACATGGTCAACCATAGTCAACATGGTCAAACATCCTTAACCAAGGTCAACCATAGGCAATCATGGTCAACCAAATTAAACATTGTCAACCATAGTTAACATGGTCAACCATAGTCAACATGGTCAAACATCCTCAACCAAGTTCAACCATAGGCAATCATGGTCAACTAAAGTAAACCTTATCAACCATAGTCAACATGGTCAACCATGTCAACATGGTCAACCATAGTCATCCATGGTCAACCATAATCAATATGGTCAACCATAGTCATCCATGGTCAACTATAGTCAACATAGTCAACCATGCCAACATGGTCAACCATAGTCATCCATGGTCAACCATAGTCATCCATGGTCAACCATAGTCAACATGGTCAACCACAATGAAGCATATTCAACATAGTCAACCATGGTAAAGGATGGTCAACCATGTTGACTATGGTTAACCATGTTCATTGTGGTTGACCATGTGGTCAACCATGTTGTCTATGGTTAATCATGGTCAATCATGTTGAGTATGGTTGACCATGTAGACTATGTAAGACCATGTTTGGCATGGTTAACTATGGTTTCCCATGAAAAGCTACAATTGACTATGGTTGACCATGGGTGACTATGATTGACCATTGTTGTCTATTTAGGAAAATGGTTGATTATGGTTGAGCAAGGGTGACCATGTTTAGCTATGCTTGACCATGGGTTATCATGTTTGACTTGATTTACCATGGATGACTATGGTTGACTATTGTTAACCATGTTGACTATGGTTGAACATGGTCAAACAAGGTCACCCATGTAGTCTATGGTTGACCATGGTCAACCATGTTGACCATGGTTGACATTGGTTAACTATGTTTGAACATAGTTTCCCATGGTTGACTATTACTTACTATGGTTGGATTGCATCACAATGCAACATTGATTTTGATGTGATGACATGTTTTTCACATTACGATGTTGGGCTATGTTTGTTACATTGCAATGTTTGGTTTTGGTCGACACATAGCGCCATCAAGTTATGTTCGTCACATTGGAACATTGGGTTTTGGTCATCACAATGCAACATCGGGTTTTGCTCATCACATGATGAGGTCTAGATATGGTCATCACATTGCGACGTTAGGTTTTATTTGTTACATTAAGATGCAGGGTTATGTTTGTCGCATTGCGACGTTGGATATGTTCATCACATTGTGACATTGGATATGTTTGTCACATTCCAATGTCAGGTTATGTTGATGACATTGCAATGTCGGTTATGTTCATATAATTGTGACATTGGGTTTTGTGTGGCATATTGTGAAGTTTGGTTATGTAAGTCACATTGTGACATTGTGTTTTGGAGGTCACATTACGCCATTGAGTTTCGTGCATCAGATAAAGACATTGGGGTATGTTTGACATATTAGTGTTATCACATTCTGACATTGGATTTTGTTCATTACATTATGACATTGGGTTATGTTCATCACATTTCTACATTAGGATATGTTCGTCACATGGCAATGTATGGCTTTGTATGTCACATTGCAGTGTTGGGTTTTGTACATGGCATTGCAATAATTGGGTTTTGTACATCATATTGCAATGTCAGGGAATGTTTGTCATATTGCTACAGTGAGATATGTTCGTCACATTATGACATTGGTATATGTTTGTCACATTGGGTTATGTTCATCACATTGTGACATGTGACATACGACTTTGTATGTCACATTGCAACATTGGGTTTTGTACATCACATTGCGACATTGGGTTTTGTACGTCAAATTGCAACGTTGAGGTATGTTCATCATATTGCTACAATGGGATATATTCGTCACATTGCGATGTTGAGTGATGTTGGATTGCATCACAATGTGATGTTGGTGAAAGGTTATGATTGAATGTGATATTGAAATATGTTTGTCACATTGTGATGTCGGGTTATGTTCATCATAGTGTGACGTCGAGTATCATCACATTGCAACATCAGGTTATGTTCGTCACAATCCAACACTGACACATTGCAAAATGGAAGTTTTGGCGAAGTTATTGGAAAAAAAATCTAATGAAGTTTTCCTTTGTCACAAAGATAGGAATTTTGAATTGGCACAATGTATCGCATGGAAGGAAGCTTCCCTACGAGGTGATGTAAATTAAAACTTGATCATAGTTTATTGGATCAAAGGTAAATTAAAACTTTATCATAGTTTAATTGGATTAAAGGTTAATTAAATCTTTAACATAGTTTAAGATATTTATATGAAATATTTTGTCAAAGCCACTTCAATATCATTTCACTCAAACATGACTATATATGCAATGATGTTTATTGTTGATATGAATATTTATATTCACTATTTCCTCGTCTATTAAATTTATTGTTTCATGAATATCAATTAAAATATTTTTTCTATGAGTTTACCTATTTTTTAAGTCACTTACATTACAATAATTAATAATATTTATATTTTCGAGTGTGCAGGTTTTCACACTTTGTCATAGTTCTTCTTTATATTTCTGGATATAAATTGTGTGAGAAGTTTTGAAACATCCATCATTTTGAGTCGACGCTCCACCCATCATCAAGGACAAGTGCAACTAATGATGTTAGAAAAGAGTACCGTAAATATCTACATTTTTAATTATTTATTATTATCATTGTTTCTTTTATTTCAATATCAAATAAATTATTTAAAGTTTAATTATTCTATATTTAAATATATTAGAAGTTTATAAGAAAATATTTCAATTATCTTATTTTAAGTATTCTAAAATTTTATAAAAACATTAATTTCAAATTTAACTAAACTTTCACAATCATGTTATTTTAACTATTCAATTAAATTTATTGCACTTTAAATACTAAATAAACTTATTAATCATTTAATATAAATTATTAAATTTATTAATTTAATAATTTATTAAACTTTATTACTAAAGTATGCAGATTTTGATTGTTCCTAGTTCCTCTTAATGTTGTTTGTAAATATGAAAACAAATTATGTATAGAAATATAATTTATTTTCAGAAATACAAACACCATAAACTTGATTAATTATTAAACTTTAATACTTGTTAAATTTTAATAATAACTAAAGTTTATAAATTTATTGAACTGATTACTAACCAGAAAACTAAAGAAAATGAAGAGAACATTTTTTTTCTAACCTCTTTGTGGATGTTGATGCTGATGATGTGCCTTTAAGATTGTTTCCTCCTTTCCTTTATGCTCCTCCTCTTCCTCTGTGATTCTGCTTCAATATTCTCCTCTATATAAGCTTGCTCGAAGTGCAATGTGGATCTGCAATTACAACTACAAAAAAGGCTAATGCTCAGGTTGTGGACTTGGCACAAACGGATTGCAAGTGCGGCCATAAGCCAAGCAAGAAACTGACACCATGTACCCATTAAATGTTGACTTCCTAGCATTTAAGGTGAAGTGCACACTGGTAAATAATGTGCCACACATGCCACCAAGCTTAAGGTGAAGTGCCCGTTGGTAAATTACGTGTCAAGCATTTAAATCCACATCCCACAAAGATTTAGGTTAAGTGTGCACTGGTAAATAACGTGTCAAGTGTTTAGATCCACATCCCACCAAGATTAAGGTGAAGTGCGCCCAAGTTTACAGGTGGTAAATAACGTGCTACCAAGTTTACAGGTAGTAAATAAGGTGAAGCACTTTACATACTCCATTCCTAATCACATACTCCATTGCTAATTACATAAACGTGTCAATCAATTGGACAAGACAGTAAATTTTTAATCAGATTAAGTAAATGTGAAAAAGTAAACACAGAAACGTACGCCTTTATAAAAGCTAGGAAGTTAATATTTCAAATCAGAACCCTCCATTTAGTGTGACGACGAAGAATATTATATCTACATTTGATCCTGTCCATAAAAACCGCATTAAGAATTAAAAACGTATTAAATGTGCCCATTGCCAATAGGTATACGCCTTTCAGCGTAATGATACTCTAAATAATCTCACAATCATGCTATTTTATTTCAACTATTCAATTTAATTTATTGAACTTTAAATATTAGATAAACTTATTAAACATTAAATACAAGTTATTAAAATTTATTAAATTTATTACTTATTTTTGTAATTTATTAAACTTTGTAAATTTATTGAACTTTATTGATTATGAAACTTTAATACTTTATTAATTATTCAACTTTATTAGTTATGAAATTTTTGATCTACAATAGTAATACTCAGAAAATTAACTAGAATATGAAACAACATAATGACCATCACTTTATTTAAAGTAGGAGACAAGCTTGTGTGTGTGTGTGTGTGTGTTTTATCACATGATGGCTTGAATGGGTCAAGCTACAACTAGCTTCTAACAACTAGTTAGTTAGATCTTATCAACTACTTCCTTGGGACTTGTGCCCCACTGTTCTTGTCATCCAATAAGTTGAGAGAGTGAGGCTTCCAAGAATCCAACTGGCTAAGGGAGTGTGACTTCATTGAGATTCACATGGATGTCCATTGGGTTTACCAATTCTTACCTATTTAAGCCTGGAAGTGTCCCCACTTCCGTTAGTAAATGAGGAAAATGCTTATGCATGACAGCTTTCGAAAACCATTTAGCCTGAGAAGGAGTTTGACCTATGAACCCAACAAGGTAAGAGGTATGTTATTGATTATGGGTGGTGGTATGAAGAGTGTCAAGTAAGGTGTCTTGTAGCAAGAGAGGACAGAAATCATGGATGAAGTCAATAGAATGAGAGGTGGTAACATTATCTTCTAGCAGTGGGCGTTCATAGTGTTTCGGAATGTTGACATTCACCACATGATGAATTCCTAGAAGAGGTGAGAAGTCAAGATGACAAGTATTGTCCTCAATCTTTGGAGAACATTATAAGGGACATAGCGGAGAGGCTTCAGTTTGTGATGACGTTAGGATTTAAAACACTATCGTTCCATGTAAAACCAAACTTTATCACCAAGAGTAAAAACCATAAGGGAATGGTGAGCATCATGGTGGGATTTGTAGCGTTTTTGGGTTGTTTTTAGTGCTTCAGAAACTTGGGCATGTTTTCCTACTAGGTTCTACAAAAATAAAACGGCGGATGTTTTTTCTTTTTGTTGGTGTGGAATTCCAGAAGGTTGCAATGAGAGGAAGTTCATAAGGAGCTAAAGGTTGATATCCAAAGCATGCCTCAAAAGGAGAGATCCCAGTAAAAATATGTACAACACAATTATAACTATGTTGAATGACATGGAGGGTTGTATCCCACTATTTCGTTTTGGAAAATTGAATGCGAAGAGCATGGAAAAGGATATGGTTAACTACCTTGGTTTTTCCATCCATTTGGGGATGGAATGTGTTAGCACCAGAAGTCACCCCTGGATTGCGGTAGAGGTAAGCATGATACCCATCATAGTTTATGTCACAAATTTGTTAAAAATAGTCAAATGGGCGAAGTCTCAAGAAGATATCATTTTAACTCAGAAAAATGGACTGATATGCACAAGCAGGTGATGTCTTGGTTTAACGTCAGACAGTAAGTTGTAGTAAGGGTGAGTAGGAGGAAGACTTTGGTGAGAAAATGCAGAGGTCTGCCAAGGACATCAAGACTTTCAACATCCCAAGGAGGAACAATTTAAACACAAGAACTTCTTGAATTTAAATCTTGTAGAAACTGAAAGGAACTATAACAACACTGTAATCAACTTTCATCATAATGCAGTCACAATAGTTCAAGTGAATCATTCAACCATGAACTCTTTCAGCGTCAGAAGGAAACAAGAAGAAGTAAGAAAGTTGTATGTCATTAAACAAGAAGTTTCAAATGCATATACATAACCAGATAACCAGAGAGTTTATTAAAAAATTTCATTTTGAGAGATTTTCTCTACCATCGACCTTTACAAAATATAAAAACTAAGTATATATACTCAAAGCAACTTTCCCCTTGCAAAAGCGTGCTCTGGTAACTGTATTCAAGGATTCACGTCTTCCTCTTCTCCTATCAAACTGCACATACATTCTTCTATTAGACATGATCTCAGATCAGTATGGGCTTTGCAGAGAACTTCATTGATAGAGAGACCTTGGGCTGACAACCTGTCTCCACGGCTGGTGCTCCCATGCTTTCCATTTACGGGGTGAAACGAGGTTTCATCTACCTCCCCCTGCTTCCATTAACTAACTGCATTGGGATCGGGGTGGAGCTTGACACCCATGAATGTCCAAGTGAGAACGCAACTTCTTTGAGTCAATTATGGTGGCTCGAGGCCACACAGTCCTTATTTGTGGCCACCTCGGGTGCTTCAATTCTTTGCGCGGCTCCCTTTCCTCACCCTACGCAACCGCGGGCTGTGACCGTGGGCCCAAATCATAGGCGTGTTGCAATTTCACATTTCACGATTTCACGAGGTGCTTCATGCTCAAACCTCTGAATCGTGAAATCGTGATCCCTTAGATCGGGTGCCACACGTCTCCTTTGATCGGATGGCCCAGATCACATCGACATTTTGGGTCTTGGGACTTCGGGTTGTGGATGCACCTTTATGACAAGAACCCCGAACTCCCAATTCCCGATCCTCCGAAATTCATCGATGTCAGATCAATGGCCCTCGGCTCTTCACGATTAGATGACCTAGATTTACTTTTTTGCAATCCTTGCTGAATAGATTTACAACATTTTGAATTCATGATTCTCGCGCTCTCTTTTCTTCGTTGAAGACTGAACTTGCTCGCTCGTTTGATTTTCGTCTTCATCAAACCACTTCAAGTGTGCGCTCGATGGTCATGATTGCGGCCTGTGAACGATTACCTGGGTGACTGGCTGGAGGCTCAGGGAGAATAAGAGGATCAGTGCCAGAGGAAAAGGGAGAAATGCATCGACCGTAGGGAAAATAGGAACGCTTATGGCCGATGGATTTCAGGTAGTCTGACAAATAAAACAGGTCGATCAACTGGATGAAGACAAACAGAAGGAAAACCACAAGCCAAGAGGAAAAATTACAATCGGGTCTGCACAGGGAGGAAGGACAGACAAAATTACAGACCTAGGTAGGAAACATGACTCTAAATACCTTGACAAGTTTATGTGCTAACATTAGGCTCCATGGGGGATAAAGTCCTCCCTGCGAGGCTCTAAGAACTCCTTTTGTGGCTTCAGTGCCTTAGTGTTGGGTTGTGGAATCTTCTATTAGAAACAAGACAAAATAAACATGAAACATGAATGATATTTACAATGACAGGATGCTAACTGCGACTTTAAACAAAAAATATCTTCCATAAGTGCCCATTTATAGGGCCACCAAAGACTTTGTCTCCCTCCAAATATTGCAAGTTGTAAGTGTTATTTGGGAACTTCTCATATATTTGGAAGGGGCCAATCCAAAGGGCTTCAAGTTTTCCATGCTTTCCCTTGTCCTGCTTAGGTGCATCCCATTTGAGTACCATATCTCCCAGCTGGAAATCCTCCTTATTTCTCTTCCTATCAAAGGTCTGCTTGATTTTTTTATTGTCGGTGATGTGCTTTGTCCAGAAGTTGCTCTCTTGCCTGCTGCACTTCTACCAGTTGATGAATTTTTCTTATCATGTCATCAGGCTATTCCTGGCAATCTTGGAAGAACTTCGCCATAGGCAAGGCGAGCTGAGAAGGAAAAACTAATTCAATCCCATATACACACTGGAAAGGAGAGATGCCCAAGGACCTCTTTGTTGTCACTCTATCAACCCACATAGAAAATTTGAGCTTTGAAGCCCATGCTTTCTTGTTATCCTCTAGCAATATTTTGATGATATTTACCAGGCTTTTTTTAGAGGATTATGCTAATCCATTACCTTGCATATAGTAGGGGGTAGAGTGAATTAGTGCAATTTCGAATTTCTCACAAAACCTGATCAATGGTTCAACTTTGAAGGATACAACGTTGTTAGTGATGATTATGGTCGAGCACCCAAACTTTACTATAATATCCACCAGAAAACCAATGATCACCTTATGAAAAACATTCCTTGTGGGGATAGCCTCTATCCAATTGGTGAAATAATATGTCACGGTTAGGATCCATCTGTGTTGACCACTTGAAGGAGGATTAATATCCCCGATAAATTCCAGGCCCGATTGTTGAAAGGGTCCTGAAGCTAGCACATGCTTCAATGGCAGAGACTTGAGTTGTTTCTTTCTAGAAAGATTCTGACATTTGATACAAGCCCTGAATTTTGCACAGACGTCAGTGAATAAGGTAGGCCAGTAGTACCCAGACCTGAGAATTTTGTAGGCGATAGTTTTCTAGAAATGATGTCCCCCACATAGGCTATCGTGGAACTCAAATATAATATTTTGGGCCTCATGTGAGTCCAGACATCTTAAGAGAACTCCTAGACGATCCTTCCCATACAGAATATGGTCAATAAGGCAATATCTGATTGCTTTGAGCTTTAAATCTCTTTCCTTCTTCCTTCCCATACCATCTGGAGGCCGGAACTCCTGCAGAAAATATATAATGTCTTTGTATCAGGTGCATTCTTCCAATGGAGGGATGTCCTGAAGAATTATATCAAATGCCTCAGCATGTTGGTTTTCTGAGAAAGTGTTGATGAAGTTAACCCCCAAAGATTTAAGATTAGATTCAGCCAATAACTTGGCTAAACCTTGGCCTTTAACTAGCTAGGTGGGTTTTATTTCCAGATCAAATTAAAGGATCTTGTTGATCCACTTGCCCCTTCTCCCGTCTATGTTAGGTTGAATGAGAATGTCCTTCACAGAATCCAAAGGAACATATGCAATGATCTTCGAATGAAAAACATAGACTCTGAAAGATTTGAGAGCTTTCACCAAGGCATAGGCCTGCTTCTCCATGATGTCATATATGATATTTGCATCCCTCAATGCTCTGCTGAAAAAGGAAATAGGTTGTTCCATCCCTTCAACATTTTTCTGTAACAAAACGATCGCTACTGTATCATATGAAGCAAAGGAAAAAATCAGGAAATCCTTGGAATAATCGAATCTGATCATCACGGGTGCCTCAGTCAGTGACTTCTTAATTTGGTTGAAGGATTCTCTGGGATCAACATTCCATTTCACTTCATTCCCCTTCCTGAGCATGACTATGATATGCTTCACCAATTTAGAGAAATTTGAAACAAACCTTCTCAGAAAATTGACTTTCCCCAAGAAAGATTGGACTTCTTTCTTGGATCTCGGGAGTGACAAGGCTTGGATTGCTTCCACCCTTCCGGGATCAATTCTTATTCCCTCAACAGATACTATATGCCCCAATAATTTTCCCTCCTTCATGACAAACAACGATTTATTGGGATTTAAGGAGAGACCAAATTTCCTGCATTTCAGGAAAACCCTTTTTAAATGCTCATAATGCTCTCCAATGAAAGCGATATCCATGGCTCTCTGGAAGGTTGCTTCTGCGTTCATCAATCCAAAGGGAATTTTGGCATACATGAATGTACCCCAAGGAGTGGTGAAGGTTATTTTTTATCTGTCCTCAGGTAGGACCGAGATCTGATTGTATCCCGAAAAGCTGTCAATCATGGATATCCTTGATGAGACAATTATCCTTTGTAATATGTGTTCCATTTTCGGCAAGGGGTAATTGTGTTTCTTTGAGCTCCTGTTCAGGTTCCTGAAATCGACACAAATTCTGATTTCCCCACTTTTCTTGTTCACCTGGACCAGGTTGGCCACACACTCTGAATATCTCAAAGGCACGATGATATGGGCATCCAACAACTTCTTTACCTCCTTCTCCATAATAGGCAGCAACATAGGATTTATTTGACTTAATTTCTGCCTAAACAGTTTGGACTCCTCCTTCAACGAGATCTCATGCTCAATAACGATAGTGTCATATGTCTTGAGGTCCTCAAAGGTCTAGGAAAACACATCAGCAAATTATTTTAATACCTCAACATACTCGGCCCTCTTCTTTCTTGACACGTTACTTGACACCTTAACAAACTTTGGATCCTCCTCTGTAACAACATTGCACTCAGCTACATCAACATTCTCAGTTGGGCCTTTAAGATTTACCGCCACATTGTTCCCATCGAACAACCTTTCCAGAGGAACTAGTCCCTTTGGAATGTGATTGCTAGGAAGATGAACAATATGGTGATTATAAATTTTATTCAAAAATACTTGAGGATGAGGGTCACTCTCGGAATCATGATCCTGATCAATGTGTAATGCAGAGAACTCGTCAACTGTCTCAAGAAATCTTTTGATTGCAAGATCATCTTCGAAAACCTTCTAGTGCTTGATATTATCAGGTACAGAGGGTCTATATTTAATCTCATCATCATACCTGAGCTTAGGCGGTAGTGGGATCCTGAACTGGCTTGTTGAGATAGCAAGAGAATTGGCCATGGCATTTTCCTCCCTGGGAACAAATGAAATGTTGAAGGCTAAGAAAAAGTTGTCAATCATGTCCCATAATTCATTTTTGTAACTTCTGAGTCGAGGGTGCTTGGCCTGATAATCCTTTCTGATTTGCTGGACAATCAACTCAGAATCCCCGAACACTGCTATCTCTTTGATTCCCATGTCCTTTGCAACCCTCAAACCTAAAACAAGAGGTTCATATTCTACCACATTATTGGTAGTTTCAAACTCTAATTTGTATGACAAGGATATGGTTTCATGACAAGGTGACACAAAAACCACTCCAGCACCAACACCTTCCCTAGAAGAGACTCCATCGAAAAACATTTTCCACATAGAGGTAATTGGAGGAGAATATTCACTAAGAGTATTGGACTTTCTGATCTCAAGAGGGGGCTCAGGGGCATTAGTGAGCTGCAATAAGCTGGATCCTAAATCGATATCCAAGGCAAATATAAGATGATTGGTGGGGTCTGCTTTATCACTGATAATGTAGGCCAAATGAGCCTCTCTGTACAGTCTCCTACGCTCCCCTACGAACACTAGAATGGCAGCATATGTGAGGTCCATCTGCAATGTTTCCCCAAGTCTTTTTATCCAAGATCTTGACAACAACATATCGAACTTGGGAGGAACGTCATCCACCACAGTATCCGTGACCACACTTTTCATGGGTAGTTGGAACAATGTCACCTCTAGATCCTTGAAGACCTCGAGACATTGCACTCTCCTCGAATCAAAATAATATAAATCATGATAAGATTTTGTGATTTCTAATCAAGTTCTTCCATGACAGTTTTGGGCATGAGGTTATGAGATGCCCCTGAGTCCATCAGAACATTATGCAACACCTTGTCATGTATGTTCAACAATGTGTAGAAGGGGGGGGGTGGGGGGTGAATCATCTCTATATTCTACCATAGGATCTAGGATGACTGTCGACTTTTCATCTTGGATATTTACTCAGTTTGTGGAATGACGGGATGGCTCGCACTGCAATAGTTTGGAGAGGGAATGTTTGAAGTCTTTGTGCTTGACTAGCTCTAAAAGGGGAACAAGGATTATGATCTTATGAATTTCATGCTCAAAGTTAAAAAGGGAAGGGGGATTCATAATTTCTCTCACCTCTGGGTAGGATCTTTGGCTATGGGTGGGGGATTCTAAGATTTCTTTTCTTTGTTTCTATCCGTTGTGTCTTTAGCAGGCTTATCTACTCTAGGAGTTGTATCAGGGATGTCCGACTTTCCTTCTTTCTTCTTAGATATAAGGTTGTATTTACTTGGGATATTATTGGCCTTTTCCCCTTTACTCAGCTCATTTATTTGACTGTTCATGAGGGATTCCTTGTATGCGGATTGAGTTAAATGAGGAAATGGGGAGGTGTCTCCAACACAATGGATTTCAAGATCAAGCTCAAGCTTTTCTTCCTCCCTCTCCTCCTCGGTAACAAGGTTTTTTTGGAGAGGGGTTTGAATTTTATGATCCTTTCTATCTCTGTCCCTTTGTTCCCTTGGCATGATCTGAGGAGCATTGTTATTCGACCTCCTGAAGTTGCCTATGTTATTGATATTTTGAGGATTTCTATATGTATGCTTCCCTTCTAATTCTAACCTTTCCATTCTAGTCAAAAGTGATTTTAGTAACTTGGTTACTTCATCCATTTGAGGGAGGGGGGCAGAGGAACTAGAGGTCGAGGCTTCAACTCTTCCCCTTCCTATGTCTCTATCAGTCTTATTCCTGAGTCGGTCAACTGCCAATATGTTAGACTCTACTTCTAGGGCTGCATCTTGCATGTGAGCCAAGGAAGTAGCTCGTCTCTCTCTTAACAGGAGGCAGAATTCAGGGTCAAAAGAACTAGCATAGGTAATTTTAGCAGAGGCCTTTGTAGGCTTTATCTCAACAGGGATTTTATTGTTCATCTTGTTGAACCTTTTGGAGAAGTCAAAGACATACTCTCCTTATTTCCTCTTTAGGGACCTGAAATCTGTGATATAATACATGAAGTCCTTTTTATCCCCCCATTGTCTCAAGAAAACATCATCAAGATCCTCAATCCCAGTGATGGATCTAGAATCCAGAGCTATGAACCACTTTTTGGCTTCTCCATCAAGACTGTGAACAAAAATCCTCATCCACACATCTTTGTCTACTATGACATAGTTATCATCATAACTATAGAAATCTTCAAGGTGCTCCTCTGTGGTTGTATCTCCCTCCCTGGTAAAATTAGGCAGTTTCTTAAGGTAACCACCGGCTGGGAGGGCATTAAGAGGTTGAGGCAAGACCATGGGAGCATATCTAGCAGCCACTATGGCATCCATTATGCTTCTAGGAGGATTATCACCTGCCATAGGGATGATAGGTGGAGGAGAATTAGGAGGAGATGGGGTTCGAACAAGGGATATTGGAACCGCGCTTCTGGGAGGAAAGAAAAACAACAAAGGATTTGAAAAAAAGGACACAGGGCTTGAGGGTGTAGGGGGTTCTCTTTGCGCAACATCAACCGTAATAGGAGGAGGGGTAGTAAATCCCAGGGTGGGAAAATCTTCATAGGCGTTGGTTCTAAACCACGGTATAATTTCAAGGGAGAGAGGAGTGATAAGGATTTCTCCCTCCAATCCCAGACCAGGAGGGGAAAAATCAACATGAACACTCCCAAAATTTAAAGTTTGGGAAACTCCAACAAACGGTATAACAGAAAAATGAGAAGCATAAATTGGAGTTTCTAAAGAAGGACCATGAAAAACATCAGAAATACCTAGTTCAACAGTAGAATTTCCTTCTCGAGGGATCTTTCCCTTTTTGATAATTTTCTCTAGGTCAACTTTAGGTGTTTCTAAAAGAAACTACGGAGTATCCCTCGTGTGTCTGCCTCTAGAAGCCACAACTGAAACAGTGGAGTCGCCAATGGATTCACATCGATGGATTCTCCAGGTGTAGTTGCAATCTTTGNATAATTTTCTCTAGGTCAACTTTAGGTGTTTCTAAAAGAAACTACGGAGTATACCTCGTGTGTCTGCCTCTAGAAGCCACAACTGAAACAGTGGAGTCGCCAATGGATTCACATCGATGGATTCTCCAGGTGTAGTTGCAATCTTTGATGTACTAAGTTCTGATGCACCTTCAAAACTAGTAATCTTTGTCGTTTAATCCCAAGGAAAATATTCAATTTTGTCCTCGGCAACGGCGCCAGAAATGTTAGCACCAGAAGTCACCCCTGGATTATGGCAGAGGTAAGCCTGACACCCATCAGATTTTATGTCACAAATTTGTTAAAAAGGGTCAAATGGGCACAATCTCAAGAAAATATCATTTTAACTTAGAAAATTGGACTAATATGCACGAGCAGGTGAGGTCTTAGTTTAACTTCAGACAATAAGTTGTAGTAAGGGTGAGTAGGAGGAATACTTCGATGAGAAAATATAGAGGTCTTCCAAGGACATCAAGACTTTTAGCAACCCAAGGAAGATCAATTTAAACACATGAACTTCTTGAATTTAAATCACGTAGAAACTGAAAGGAACTATAACATCACTGTAATCAAAATTTCATCATAATGCAGTCACAATAGTTCAAGTGAATCATTCAACCATGAACTCTTTCAGTGTTAGAAGGAATCAAGAAGAAGTAATAAAGTTGACTGTCATTAAACAAGAAGTTTCAAATGCATATACATAACCAAATAACCAAAGAGTTTATTAAAACTTTTCATTTTGGGAGCTTTTCTCTACCATCGACCTTTACAAAATATAAAAACTGAGTATATATACTTAAATCAACTCAACCCATGTAGAAGCGTGCTCTGGTCACTGTATTCAAGGCTTCGCGTCTTCTTCTTCTCCTGTCAAACTGCACATACATTATTTTGTCAGACACGATCTCATATCAGCATGGGCTTTGCAGAGAACTTCATTGATAGAGAGACCTTAGACTAACAACCTACCTCCATGGTCGGTGCTCCCATGCTTTCCATTTATGGGGTGAAATGAGGTTTCAACTACCTCCCCCTTCTTCCATTAACTAATTGCATTAGGATCGGGGTGGAGATTGACACCCATGAATGTCTAGGTGAGCACACAACTTATTTGAGTCAATTCTAGTGGCTCGAGGCCACACAGTCCTTCTCTATGGCTGACTCAAGCGCTTCAATTCTTTGCGTGGATCCCTTTCATCGCCCTACTCAATCGTGGGCTATGACCGTAGGCCCAACTCATAGGTGTGTCACAATTTCACATTTATCGATTTCACAAGGTGCTTCATGCTCAAACTTTTGAATTGGGAAATTGCGATCCCTCAGATCGGGTGCCACGTGTCTCCTTTGATCATATGGCCTAGATCACATCGAAATTTTGGATCTCGAGACTTTGGGCTATGGATTTACCTTTATGACAAGAACCCCGAACTCCCAATTTCCGATCCTCCGAAATTCACCGATGTCATATCAACAGGCCTCAACTCTTCACGATTGGATGACCCAGATTTACTTTTTCATGAATCGAGACTTCACGATCCTTGTTGAACATATTTACAACATTTTGAACTCTCGATTCCTGCGCTCTCTTTCCTTCGTTGAAGACTGAACTTGCTCGCTTGTTTGATTTGCATCTTCATCAAACCACTTCAAGTGTTGCGCTCGGTGGTCATGATTTTATCCTGTGATCGATTACATGGGTGACTGGCTGGAGGCTCGGTGAGAATAAGAGGATCAGTTCCAGAGGCAAAGGGAGAAATGAATCAACCCTAGGGAAAACAAAAAGATTATGGACGATGGCTTTCAGGCGGTCTAACAAGGAAAACATTTCGATCAACTGGATGAAGACAAACGGAAGGAAAAACACAAGACGAGAGGAAAAATTACAATCGGGTCTACACAGGGAGGAAGGACAGACAAAATTACAGACCTAGGAAGGAAACACAACTCTAAATACCTTGACAAGTTTATGTGCTAACAAAAGGAAGTCGAATATTTGAGTTGAGAACCCAGTAAATCCCACAATGTTTTCCAAAAGGTGCTGAGAAAGTGAGTGTCACAGTTAGAGATGATGATAGTAGGAAGGCCAAAGTGTGCCAAACATTATGAAGGAACAAGTTTGTGGTTTGGGCAGTAGTAGTGGTATTATTGCAAGGGATAAAAGGAGCCATCTTGGAGAAATGACAAACAATAACCCAGATAGCATCATGTTTTCATAAGGTCATAGGTAAACCACTAAGGAAATCCATGGAAATATAGTCCCAAGGGTGGGAAGAAAGAGGAAGGGGCTTATACAACCCAAATTTTTGATCAGTGGGTTTATAAAGACTACAAAAGGCACAAGCATGAATGAAATGCTCCTCTTGAAAAGTCATAGAAAGACAAAATAAATATTGTTGCAAGTGATTAACTATTTTCAGAGACCCAAAATGGCCAACATAGGAGGAAGCATGAGCCTCTTTAATCAAAGTAAGACAATATTCAAAAGTTGGGATGAGTTTATAGATCCACCCATATCTAATTGTATAATCCAGAAATGGTGTTTGATTGACCTTAGTGGGATGTTCCACATCATCCCATATCTATGCAAAGAAGGGATTAGAAACATATAAATTCTTCCAAGCCTCATAGGCAACACAACACATAGCCAAGAGTTGAAGTACCTACATAGGGGGTCGACTCAAGATATTGGACATGCCCTTCTTGTATTTAATCACCAAATGAAAATGTTGAATGTAAGCGACCCACTTTAAATGACGATGTTCATGTATCTTAGTCTGAGAATTGATGAAAATCAACAGATGATGATCTGTGTGGAGGATTGTTTCTTTCCCTAGGATGTAATGGTTCCATTGTTTCAATGCTTGTACTAGACCATAGAAATCTTTATCATAAGTGTTATAATCATGTTTGGCATCAGGCAATGTCTATGAATGGTATGCAATAGGGTGTCATCCCTATTTAAGAATCGTGTCAATATAATATTGAGCGGAGTTCGTCTCAATCTCAAAGGGAGACTGAAGATCAAGTAACAAAGTACAGGAGCATAAAAAGGGGCATTTTTTAGAGCCTGAAATTATTGTTGTGCCAAGGGAGACCAGAAAAACCGATTCTGGTTGGAAATCTGATGAGGAGGGCATGATAACTAAGAGAAGATAGCAATGAACTGTCAATAAAAAATAATTCCACCCATAGAGCTCTTGAGTTCCATAGCCGAGTGAGGTGATGGCCATTGTGCAAGAGCTTGGACTTTAGTGGGATCTGGGCTAATACACTTAGTAGAGACAACAAAACCCAAATATTAAATTGAAGGTTTCCCAAAAGAAGATTTACGACATTTCACCTACAGTTTGTGAGTGCGCAAGAATTCTAACATAGTGCACACATGGAGAAAATGATCCTCCCAGGTCTTTCTAAAGACCAAGATATCATCCAAATATATCACCACGTTTTTTTCGTAAATGTGCTATGAAAATATCATTGATTAGCCTCATGAAAGTGGCAGGGGCATTAGTAAGACTGAATGGCATCAAAATCCATTCATAAAGCCCAAATTTGGTTTTGAAAGTTGTCTTCCATGTATCTATTGCATTCATGCAAACCTGATGGTATCCTTCTATAAGATCCATTTTGGTAAAGAAGCGAGCACCCTTCAAATGATCCAACAAATCATCAATGCATGGTAGAGGGTAATGATTCTTGATTATGGACTTATTAAGAGCTCGATAGTTCATGACTAAACGCTATTCCTCAGACTCCTTATTGGGAATGATGAAGGCAGGAGAGGCACAAGTTGAAGAATTTATTTGGATGTCACCAATATTAATAAGTTGTTGGATATGGAGTTCCACTTCCTCATCTTCACGAGGAGTAAGGAGATAAGAAGGGGCATTGGGAAAAGTGGTTCCACAAATAAGTTTAATGGAATGTTCAATGGAACAAACAGGGGGTAGTACAGTGGGAGAAGTAAATACATCTTCAAAGGATGTGAGTAAAGTGTCCATATATGAAGGAAGGGCATGAGAGGGGATGTTTGTTTTAAGAGGGTGCACCAAACATAGGGAAATGGACTTGTTGAGACTAATTTGACGAACAACAGGTTGGATGGAAAGTAAGGAAGGGGATTTCAGAGAGGATGAGGTGAGGACATAGGTATGGCCATATTTTTGAAGATGATATTGATGATTGGGAGCATGGTATATAGAGTGAAAAAATTCTTGATAGTGAATACCTAGAATCACATATATGAAATCTAAAGGAGACACATTGTAAAGAACAGTATCACGAAAAGGGCTGATGGAAAAAGTAAGGGAACAATTTTGGATCACCATCACATGGGTACCATCCTTCTGAACCTAACCCAATTGGTAGGGTGTCAGATGAGGGTTATTATGAATCTCCAATCATGGCACCAAATCGTGAGAAATCAAATTCTTTTGGCTACCATTGTCAAGGATGAGTGTGGCCAGGAATTGCTTGATATGGAAATTGTGAGTAAACAAAGGAGATGGTGAATAATTATGGGAATCATGGGGCATGAGAAAGAGAGAGGAGTCTGGTTCCATAGTATTATACAAGGTGATCAGCTCAGGTGGAGGCATTTTTCTTGAGGAGGACTCAGGAGCATCAACGAATAAATTCATGATAGGATTTTGATTACGAAGAACAAAACATTTAGCGGAGGAGTTAAACTTAGATTTGTGATAATAACACCATTTGATATGTTTGGGTGAGGTGGGAGAGGTAGGAGAAGAAGGAGCTAAGGAAGGGATAGATTTTGATAGCAGAGATCGAAGGTGAGGAGTGAGCTTTCGTTCCATAGCCAAAGCCTGAATAAAGGCCTTATCTAAGGAAGATATTTCAAATAAATCAACCTCTCTGTGTATAAATAATAAAATATTAGAGTTAAATTTAACAATGAGTACCTCTTCCAAATCTTGAACCTATAATCGAATGCAAAGCTTAGTAAACACCTCAATGTAGGGTTGGACTAACTGGCCCGAGAGTTGGCGAAGTTGCAACCAGCGAACGAGGAGAGTCCGATGGTACCCTGGGGCATAGAATAGATTATGTAATGTTTGAAAAAAGATATCCTAAGAACCAACAGGTGGAGGGGTGTCCACATAAATATCATCGAAGTCCACCACCTGAGAGGAGGTATCAATTGGGCATCCCACCAAGCTTGAGCAATGATCCCTTCCAAATGCAAATTGAAAATCTATAGATTCTCTTATTCTTGCATTCGTAGGTTGGTCTTGAAATAAGTGGAGATAATGTATACCCGGGAATCAATGGCCTCACCATGCATATTCCCTGAAAACTTAGGTAATTGAAAACGAGTATCCAATTGCAGTGGAATTAGGGAGCTCCATTGGAGATGCATGAGTTCATTCATAGAAAGAGCCAGGTCTTAAATGAGAGAATATTTACCAGATGTAGAATCCTTGGGGGAGGAGGCTCTAAAAGGAGGAATTATCTTCATATACTGAAGAAACTGATATTTGGATCTTGATCTAGATTGAGATCTGGATCATGATCCAACCTTGAAGCACATTGTCTAGAGCTCAAAAAGGAGGGCGTACTATAAAACCCTAGATAAGCTCATGATGAGAAGGCATGCTAGAAGAGAGGGGAGGGTGTGGAAAATCCTAGCGCACCACTGAAGCTGCAAATCAACACAAAGGATTGGGCAATGGAGGGCTTGAGAAAACCCTAACACACTGCCTGAGAAATGGAGGGTGGAACCACCCCTAGTGCACCATTGGATCTAAAAAATGGGTGAGGGAAGATGTTAGCAACCCCCAAAAAATTATTTTTTAAACTCACTGAAGCAGAAGAAACTCAGATCGAAGCTTTGATACCATTTGATCTACAATAGCAATACTCAACAAATTAACTATAATAGGAAACAACAATACTAGCACCAAAAATGAGATCAAAATGACCATTGATTTATTTAGAACAGTAGGAGAGATTATATGTGTGTGTGTGTGTGTGTGTGTTATTACACGATGGCTTGAATGGGTCAACCTACAGGTAGCTTCTAACAACTAGTTAGTTAGATCTTATCAACTACTTCCTTGGGACTTGTGCCCAACTGTTTTTTATGGGATTATTTCTCATAGGGATCTTGCTGAATACATAGAAAAATCTCCCTAGGATTAGCCTAGCATTCCTAGACAGAAAGGGGGATAGAATTCTTATGGTTTTCCTAGAAACAAGCAATAGGATCATTACACAAGGAAATGGAAGAATGTCATACATTTTCCTGAAGATTTTCCTTTATGTATCTTGGCTACTGCAGTCCTGAAGTTCTAGCTCCAGCTTCTACAACCTACTTCCTGAACAAAAAAGACAAAACAATATCATTATACTTCTCTTCTTAGTGTTAGAATCCTAGATCTAGCTTGGATCTAACCTGGTCTATAGAAAAATAAACCAGATATGAACATTTATGCATAAAAGACAAACATTCATGAGGGAAAACCAATGGTCCATTAATAGCATAAGATAAGTTACATCAAGAATACCTTGAATGTTGATGCATGATCCCTTGACCTCCTTGCTCCTTGATCCTCCTTTAGCTCCTTGGTCAAGCTAGGCTTCACTGACTTCTAGCTATGGTAGATGGAATATGTACCTTTGCAATTGGACAACATAACAATACTCTTGATTTCATTCTCCCTTGCCCAAGTCTTTCCTTTGTTATGTATCTCTTTGGAGGAGGCTTGGGAGAGGCTTCTAGATATTCTAGAGTCCACTAAAGACTCGAATGATGTGAGTTCCTAGGAATTTTCCATGAATATCCAACTCATCTCTCACCTATCATCTCGTAGCTCCACGACGCTAGAAGTTTTGCAATTCCTTTCTTGTTGCATTACTAGTGACCCGCGAGGATCCTCACATGTTGTCTACTACGTGTCCCATGAGGATCCTCACTTGTTGTCTACTATGTGTCCCGTGAGGATCTCCAAAAGGGGTCAAATCTTAGGAAAAAAGTGTATTTTGGCTTCTATTCTTTTATGGATTTCCTTCGGGACGATCTGGCAGAAATTAAGGCTATAACATATGCCCCCTAATGTGTGAGATTAGGAAAGGAATGGATGGCCGAAATAAATTACAATAAAATAGTGTCCATGTGAGGCAATGTGAGGAGAGAGAAAAGGAGTGTCGAAAGTCAAAGAAGTCCTGCAATCAAACACCAAGGATGAGAACATACATAGACCAATCCCCTCGGTTGGAAATTAGTTTCGTCGATGCACCATTTCCCTTTCGTTCGATGAGGGTGCTCATGTTCACCATGGAGCACCCACTTTCCCACATCCTTATTTCACAAGTCAATTATGGGCGAGGTTGTCTTTGGCACGTTTTGGGTGTCTAAGGATCCCTACCTCGTCTATAAAGTGACATAGTTCCCCTGACTCACCCGGTTCGTTCATATCATCTTGTGGAAGGAGCATGTGCACTTAGGGCCAGTCCCGAGGTGTTACATGCTCCCCCACTCAATTTTTTTTTCATCCTCGACAATCCCAACATGCTCAAACTATTGTGACCACCAATGATGTTCGTCTTTCTTCCTTGATTTCACCTCATGTCTCTCTATTGTGTTGTTACTCTAGTTTCTTTTGGTGCCAGTGTGTGTTGGATCCCCTCGTGCCTTATATAATCGGGTAGTTGATTCGACCATGATGCTAAGTTCACAAGAAATCACTCCAAACATCAAAATCACCCATTTCTCTTCACAATTGTTCGACTCTCACATCCTTCAACTTAGCTCAGTGTCCTTCTCTACAACATCGTTTTGCAGAAATTTGTGGTTGTTTTGGAGACAATGCTTAGTCTTGTTCATTGTCATTCCTACGACAACAACTAGTTGACTCGTTGATGTCTCCATGATAGCGACCCAAGAGGTCCTTACACTAGTCTGAGAGTGAAAGGGGGCGGCCTGAGCCACCACTTCCATCCTCATTTCTTTCCTTATTGACCTATGAAGCTTCACGATACTTCTTCGTCAAATACATCAATAGTGGGACATTGGAACCGATTCAACCTTTGCTCTCCTCTACAAGACGATCAAGTTCAGGATCATAAGGCCAATAGCCAACTCCAAGTGTTTCTGCATTCAGTTCAACATCCTTCCCAACATGCTTATACCATGGTTGTTGTTCCTCTCCTTCACACACCTGTGTAGCAACCGTCTCCACTTTCAATTCCTTGAGTTCAAGCCTCTTCATTTCTTCTGCCTCCATCCTTGACATACTTTCTTCATAAAAGTCAATGAACTTCTCCATTCCTCGCATAATGTTGTGCAAGATGTCTTCTATCTTGTCAACTCTCCATTCTAAGTCTACCAAAAAATCTGATTCACTTGAGTCCTTTGTTTCAACCATCTCTTTGCTTCGTCCGTTGATGTCTGCACAAGGTTGTTGGTTATCTACCAACCGTAAGGATGACATCTTCATTCCTCGAATTTCCCTTATCATAGGAACCAAACATGGAGTATGTCCCGACATGATAACCAAAAAATTAACATGCAGAATGGTGACTACCTTCTTCGTCCACAAGAACTCTTTCCCCAAAATCACTTCATAATAATCTAGTGGAACAATGGAAAAAATCGTCCTTTCAGTCCAATATCCAAGTTTCATAGGGACATCCTTCATTGTGCCTCTAATCTCTTGTTCTCATGAGTTAACCTCTTTGAAGGAAGTTTGTGCCTACTCATATTGCAATCCAATCCTTCGTGCAAAATCATCCCTCATGAAGTTATGAGTAGCACCATTGTCCACCATAGCCAAAGTCATCTTTCCATTGATCTCTGCCTGAACATAGCTAAGTTTCGTCACATCGAGGCCTTGAGTGACTGTCGGTTGTGCTTCTACAACAACACCCAAAACCTGCAACAAAATTAAAGATGGGTTCTCTTCTTTCTCCATGGAATTCACCTTTTGCTTCCTCATTGGACAATTCTTGGCATAATGTTCCTTTGCGCATATCCAACAAAAAACTGACTTCTTTTCCTTTTGTGTTTCTGGTTGCTTCGAATCATCTTCGCTATTCTTGGATTCCTTCATCTTTTTCTTGTCCTTCTTCTTCTTGGCTTGATTCTTATTATGTTGTCCTTTGTCGTTAGTTGGACCTGTCTTGGCTTAACCCTTGAAATCCAATAAATTTTCTGTCACTTTGGTCATTGCTGTAAGAGTTTGTATGTTTTGGTGTCACAACTCACTCTTCGCCCAATTCTACAAACCATTTATGAAGTGGAAAATCATGTCTTCATCCGACATCTCTTTGATCTCTAACATCAGGCCACTGAAATCCTTGATGTACATTTAGATCTTACCAGTGTGCCTAAGAGCCAACAACTGGTTCCTAGCGACCCAAGCTTGGTTTCCTAGACCAAACTGTGCTTTCAAGGCTTCCTTCATCTCTGCCCAATTCTCAATCTTTTCAATGATCCTTCTAACTACCAAGTCCTCAACTCGGTTACTCCACCAAAGTTTCAAAGTCCCTTTCAAGAACATAGTGGAAAATTTTACCTTGGCCTCATTTGGATTTCCGTTCATCTGTTCCAAGTACTGCTCCATGTCCCAACAAAAATTACCTAACATATTTTCATTTCGAGTCTCTTCATATGGATTTGGTTCCTTCATCTTGATTCACATCTGCACAATAGAGGAACTCAACCCAATGGTTGTAGTTTGTTTGACCAACATAATGATGTCTTCTTGGTCCTTCAATTTCTCCTGAAGAAAATCTATAGTGGCCTTTGCTATCTTAATCCTATCACGAGTATCTTTGCGAATGCTAGTGAACAAATATGTTGTGTCCTGGCACTCCTTGATAGTTTCGTTAAATATGGCCATGAGATCACTAAACCTTACTTCATGTATTTCAACCTTTTCACCATGAGTACACGTCACTTTTGTCAGTTGATCCATCATTTTGTCTAAGGAAGAGAGTCGGTCTCTCACCTTGGGCGTCTTAGGCTCTCTTTCAGTGTCATTGTCATTTGGGTGTGAATTAACCATCTCTTTGCATTTGATAACCTTCACAGTTAGTGCATCATTTCCAAAAGTGCCTCAGTCTCCCCCCCAAGACTTTGCTACCAACTTTGTACCAATATTCACAGAAAACTCAACCAAACCCAAACTTTTCTTTGCTACTGCTCAGATAAGGTTCTCAACGAGCTTGCCAAAAACTGTGCAATTTGCTTCTTTGATACCAACTGTCACGGGAGTGACAGTGCTGGAGAGATCACCCAATCATCCACCGGAACCACTTCCATAGTATTTCTATGATGTTTCTCTTATACCAACTGTCACGAGCCTGGAAAGCCTGCGGTCGGGCAACATAATCACTAGACACTCCCAATCACCATGCGACACTGCAATAGTTTGTTTATCATCAAAGCCACAATAAATGACTTGATTCAGACTACGCCTTCATCTTATATTTGTTTATTACTTATGTTATGTTTGTTTCCTTTATATTTAGCATCATGCCATAATAAAGAGAACAACCATACACAGTACAAACGAAATCTGATTGTGGGTGGCGAAACCAAAAAAACACTCGAATATTGATAAAAGAGAAAATCATCGCACCGAGCTAAACTCATGCCGCACAAAGAAAGAGTTTACAAGAACAGATTCACCAAGTTTCGCCTGGGTGATCCTCCTTTGTCACCTCAGCAAAAGACCGGAAATATTCTTCTACTTCGTACTTCCTTTCCTTAGTGCTTGTGATTTTCTTCTTCTTTCATATGTCCCCTTCGCATGGTGTAGGCATTGCCAATTTCGACTTGTCACACTTGCCTTAGTCGAATTTGCCTTGTAACTTTGACCTCAACCAAGATTTCTTGTGATCGAATGACTTCTCCCCCTTGTCAAGTGAGCACCCCTTGGTTAAATAGGCACACGTCCTTACCCAAAGGACGCATCCATTTAACTTGGAGCAACACACCCCTTTGGTTTTCTTGAGCCAACTTCTCAACCGAGTGGGCGCCCCTTTGGTGTGCTCTCATCGTTTGTTCGTTCGTCTCGTCTTTCGACAAGTGCATGTTTTGGCCCAAGCCGACTTTCCTCATGAGCACACCCTCCTTGGTCTCCCCCCAAACACGCTCCACTCTTACTTAGTTGACTCTTCATGTTTCTTCTTGGGCACCTAGTCATTCCTCCTTCCACACTTCGGTTCGTCTTACTGACTGGCATCCACGACACTCTTTCGATCTATTGGGAAAATCCCCTTAGCATGCACCCAAGGATAGGAGCGTTTCCAATCTTCATTTGGTAGGCTCCCCTTGGTGTGCCCAAGGCGTCCAAGTTACTCAACTCATTGTTTCAACTATCGGCCGATTGGACGCTGGCGCCGTCGACGTACCCTTTCGTTCAATCTTTCATTCGATGATGGCACCCATGTTCACCATGGTGCACCCACTTGCCAGGGTCCTTATTCCGTAGTTCAAGTATAAGCAAGGTTGTATTTTGCACGTTTTGGGTGTCCAAGGATCCCAACCTCGTCTATAAAGTGACCATGCACCCTCTGCCTCGCCCGATTCGTTCGTCTCATCTTGTGGAAAGGAGCATGTGCGCTCATGTCTAGTCCTGAGGTGTTACATATACCTTTTCAATATGACAGTGGTTATAAAAACATATGATAAGTGGCATACTATAGGGGTTTAAGAATTGATTTATAAAGTTCATGAGAAGAGTAAGAAATTATGTAAGGGATGGCTATTGCTAAATGTTTTGTAAAGTTTTAATGGACCTTGAGTAATATTGAGAAATTATATCAAACCCTAATGAAAAAGAACAAACACATGTATCTTCATCAGTTCATAATAATTATTTTGTGAACTTAGGACTAATTCACTTTATGTGATATGATTAAGAAATAAGAGAGACACCGAAATACTAAATGCCTAATTTATCGAGGCTTCATCAACTACCTTTTTCTATCTTGGGAATGCAATTGTACAAACTTAGCATTTGGAGAAGGATAAAAAGAAGCATTGGAAAGGAAGAAGGGGTTGGAGTTTTTTTGCAGAGAGGCTAAATTGCTCTGGAACGCAGAGGGTCAGATTTTTGCAGTAGATAAAGGAACCAACTAGAATATTCGTTACCTTCATTGTTGATTTTGTCTCCCTCTCATTTTATGTATTTTTCTTAAGTTAACAAGAGCTCTTTCCTCTCAGTATCCATAAACTTGTGGATGATTTTGTCTCAGTTACAAATATTAATGTTGCAGGCTTTCTCACAACTTTGTCTTTGTAACCGCTTTGAATATTATGTCAAGCAATGACTCACTGCAAATGCTTGTTATTCTCTGTCTTGTATTAACCGGTTTTGAGGATTTTCACTTGGATATTTGTCTTTAAATCCTTTGCAATGGGTATTGTGTATATCACTACCTATTAGTAATAAAGATGTCCTACTTTGAAGTCAAGATTATTTAATTTTTATAACTATTGTTGAACTATGTGATTCATCTTTTTTTTTCCAATAGAAAAATAACTCAACTATATTGACAATAATTTGTTTACATATTCATGTCTTTACAATATCTTCGATAACATAGCCAGAAAGCTCAACTGAGATCATATATTAACTTTGTGTATCCCAATTCCATGAGATACCAAAAAACTATCAAAAAGATACCAAAATGGATAACAAAAAGCTAAGCCATAGAAACATACAGGCTGCCAAGTTGTCCTTCAACTCTCCTAATACAATTTTTTGTTGATCACCATCCCATGATAGAAACAAAAGTAAATACAGTAGAAACCTATTTTCAACGCTAATATAAGTTTAAGATTATCGTGGGGCCTTCTATCCCATCAACCCATGTGTAATATGAAATTCTTCCTTCTAGCTCCTAAATAGCTTGTTTGGATAGTGAATCTGCCTCGCTATTGAAATCTTTGTAGATATGAGCAAAGTTGATTTCTCTGAAGTTTTTGAAAAGTTCTCTGATCCTAAGCTTCCAACTCTCTAAAGCACATGTCTGTAATCTTCCTTTATTGTTTAACCAGTCAATTACTACCTTTAAATCTCCCAATACCCGGATTTCACTTATTGCCAACTGAGTTGCCAAGGTTAAAGTTTCCCACACTCCCAATAATTATGGCCTTGTATTTGTGCCTTCTCCACAGTTAAAGGTCCATCTGTAAACTAAAAAGTCTGAAGTTTTTACAACCCCCCCATGCTCCACACTGCTGGACATTTGATTGTGTTGCTCCATCAAAACATGCCACTATAGTCCCTAATCGTTGCGTTTCTATACAATAATGTAAAGGAAAGGGTTCTTGATGACCAATGTTCCTTTTTAGTGCTCCAAGGGACTTTGTGACCACAAAATAGATTGAAGGAGAACCCTTCTTGAAAATTACTTTATTTCTCTCCAACCATATATCCCAACAAATTAGTGCAGGTAGTGTAGTTGGGACAACCTTCTCCTCTAGCCATCTTGTATAGCAATCTGTTAGATTGTTCCCTTCCCAATATTTTTTAATCTTTTTCAGAGTGTGGATTCTCTCCCACACCTTTTTGTGAAGATACAATGGATCAAAAGATGGCTTATATTCTCAGATTCTTTTTTTCATAGTTGACAATAGCTAGGTCCTTCCCAACCTTTTAGTTGTAGGTTGTCCCATGAAAGTATTTTGTTTTTCGCTGCTAACAAGATAAATAGTTTTATCTTTAAGGGTAAGTCCCATTTCCAAAATTTTAACCTCCACCCACAAATTGGTCGCATCCAAAATGTTGACATTAAGGTGATATAATTATTTTTGACAAAAAGGTGTCCCGAATTATCTCCCTTAGTCCACATCATCTCATCAACTCTGTCGTGTAAGTAGACCCATGATCCTATAAGAGCTTTGCGAAAATGATTTCATTCCTCTACCACTTCACCCGTGATCCATAGCTTGTTACTCTTTATCTACTATGAGGAATAGGAGTCCGGACTAGTGGGTCCCCTGGCTTGATAGAGTAAAGTAATATTTTTTTGTTTTAAGATGGATAAAAGAGTTTGAGACAGAAAGGAAGAGTCCCCCATACCCAGTATTCTATCTCTGCCAATATGAACATGGTGACCTAATCCCGGGCTCCAACTCAGCCAATTTGTAAGAAGATGAACATATTTTAAGAGACTTTTCCAAGTTTGTGAGGCAACTGACGATTGAAAGGTTGTCGATCTGAGCCAAGTACTAACTGAAACATAAGGTAGATACTTATCTTTAATCACTCTGTGCCAGATACCATCGTTTGTTAACACTCGCCATAAAGTGTTTGCCGCCAGAGCTTTGTTGAAATGAAATATGTTTCGGAAACCCCACCCACCATAGTTCTTTGGTTTTGTTAAGGTCTCCCATCTGCATAGATGGTAATGAAAATTCTCACTACTTCCATTCCAAAGAAAACTGAACATAGTTTTTCTTATCTTATTGAAAACAGAGATGGGGATAGTAGCATGTCTCCAATAATGTGAATGACATATTGGTTGGCAACAACACTGATATGGATAAGGGTAAGAGACTAATATGGATAAAGGAAAGAGAGTACATTATCATCATTTTTTAAGCATATATTATCTTAGTGGATAATTGTGTTTTTAATTCATCAAAAGTGGCACATGAGGCTACAATAATATGTACATTCCAATACCTCTTAAGATGGTTGATCTTGCATGCTATTGAATTCATTTGAATATTTCATACGTTTTCTTTCTTTTCACACATGCTAAAGACTACTAGCTTCATTAGCATTTCTGATATTCATGGGTTTCTCGGTCTCAAGGAATGCCATGCCATTCGAGACTTTTTTTTACGCTGACTCAGGGCACGTTTTTTACTTCTTGACTCTCATTGTTCATCTCTATCCGTTGTGCTCGACAATGGTTCGTTAAAAAAGCCATGTTGATCATGATGCAATAGGATGGGGATTCCGAGATCGGCGGTGGAACTAATCATCTAGAACGTATGGAATGACAAGCTTGAATCCAAAAGATCGTGGGGTGTGCGGTCGAATGACTGGGCGACCACGTTCATCTCTTTCCTATGTGCTGGTCAATGGTTCTTAAAAAAAATTAATTTGTTAAATATGGGTGGGTTTTGAAATTTTAAATTTTGGATAGAATATCTAACGTACATAAATACTAAAGCATTAAATTAATAATTAATGAACAAAGTTATAAATTATTAATAATTAATTAATAAAGTTATTAATTGATTTGTGTAAGAAAGTATCAAAACTTTAAATTCATAAAAAAGAAAATTTATAATAATTTAGTGGTTATTGTTGGTGAATACTAATTAACTCAAATTGAGGAGACTTTCACTTATTCTAGATGTTTCTAGATTTGAGATGGTTGGCACGTGTTTTCAATGGTGGTGATCCATAAGAGGTAGAATTAGGTAGAGTTTCACTTTTGCCACGAGTCTTTGTGTTTTTATTTCAAAATAAAATACAATCTTAACCTAGCTTATATCCATACAAAAAAGTCAATATATTTTATGGTCATCATTGAGATTATCTTTAATAAAAGTATATATATTTTAATAACATTTAATTTTAATTTCACATAAAATCAAATATAATTTTATCCACACAAAAAAGTCAATATATTTTATGGTCATCATTGAGATTATCTTTAATAAAAGTATATACATTTTAATAACATTTAATTTTAATTTCACATAAAATCAAATATAATTTTTAATTACAATTTAATCTTATACTAAAATACCTATAAATTCAACTTTCATTTAAGATAAAATTTCTTTTTCAAAATTTAACAAAATTTTTACTAAAAATTTATAATTTTACTTAATTAATGAATTTTTTAACTATTAATTTTATTCATTTATTTTATTTTAAAACATTTCACAAATATAAAATTTCAGAAATATAAACTAATCAATACAAAACTTTTACTCAATTTATGCAAATTAAATTTAAGATGTTGGCATATTTTTAGTGGTCCTCCAAAATCAATGGGTCAGATTTATTATTCATAACTTTCTCGCATTTATCAAAGCATCAGTGAACATGTTTACTTTTTAACATTTACCTAATCACATTAAAAAATTATTGTAAGGATATGTAAATGCCATGTTTAAATGATTAAGTAGGATTAAACCGTGCAACCAAACTGATTACAGATTACCACATACATTTTATATTGGGGGCACGGGTTTTCAGCGGATGTTTATTTTTTTACTTTTACTTAATCATATTTAAAATTTACTATGATGGCTAGCTAATTGCTACCTCGAGTGATTAACATTTCATTTTTTAAAGAGCCCAAATTTACCAACCACAATTTTTACTCCAACTATTATTTACTGGACGAGAATTCCCTGCCTGAAGCTCTTACTGCATCTATTATTTAATGCACAAGATTTTACAGTTATTTAATAACCAAAACTATTTAATACCCAAAGATCGATTATTTAATGCCCAGACTTGTGGCTGTGCTAGTTAACTTCCCCAACAATAATAAATATTCCCTGCTCCACAGAGGCAGCAGAAGGCCCACAGATGCAGCGGAAGGCCAACTCTTGACTAACATTACTTCTGGGATTTTGACAATTATCGCTTTTGGGGCCACGCCAATTTGGAATCAAAGTCTAAATACATGTGTTTTTTAAATTTATATAAAGTAAGCCGTCGTGAGTTCGATTTCTCTGTAAGGAAATCGTAGGAATTTCAAATTTGTCATAGTCTGGATTGATCGGGTTAAGAATGAAGAGCAGACAATTAGCTCTGGTGAACCGTTCGAAGAACCCAGTTGCGAATGGCGGAGGTTTTAATTTGCTCGTTGTGGGAAATTCTGAGAATCTAGGTTTTGCTTCCCCGTTTTCTGGCGTCAGATTGGCCGATAACAGCAATAGCCCTCCCTATAACAACAATGATCTCTACGGAGGCTTCAACGCTCGGTTTAGCCCATCCATGGCGATCGTCCTCGTCGGGCTGGTGGGCGCGTGTTTCTTCATGGCGTGTTTCTCTATCTGCTTCCGCAAATGCGCCAGCGAAGACGAAAGCCTGAGAGCTTCGAGACGAGGGGCAAGGGGGGCCAATGCACAGGCCCGGAGGCAGAACGAGGGCAACCGTGGTCTCGACAGAGCCGTCATCGAAAGCTTCCCGGTGTTCAGCTACGATCTCGTGAAGGGCCTCAAGGCGCAGACCAAAGAAACGCTCGAGTGCGCGGTCTGTCTCAGCGAATTCGAAGACGACGAGCAGCTCCGCTTGCTGCCCAAGTGCAGCCACGCCTTTCATCCGGACTGCATCGATACGTGGCTCTTCTCGCACACAACGTGCCCTGTCTGCCGAACAAGTCTGGCGCCCGCAGACGACGGGAACCCGACGGGCACCGGCTACGGAATCATCGAACCCCCCGAGATCACGCCATCGTACGAGGTAGCGGTTGTGGTGGATGGAGCGAGGAACGGGAGCGTTCGCAGGGACAACATTGTCGAGACCCCCATGGCACCAGAGAGCGCCGATTCTCAAGAATCGCTCTATGTGCTGGGTTTCGATGAGGGCAAGAAATTCCGTCGCTCGTACTCAACGGGGCATTCTCTGGTGAGGCTGCGCAAAGACATGGATCAGTTGGCCACAGAATGGTATATTTGCACGGCAGAAGGGCTAAAACCAGGTCTGCAAAGGAATTGTAGCCTCACTGCGCTCTCTCACTCACGCTCTCAGGGCCCGTCCACCTCTGAAATCCGTCCCGGTTTCTCAAAGCAAGCTTCAATGAGCGGCACTGCCTCGTGCAGCCGAGACACCGGTGAATCAGGGCGTCGTTGGTATGAGCGTGGTTTGAGATCAGAGCGATTGACCATATCATCCATGTATCCCTCTTCGTTTCTAAGGTCGTATTCGGAGCAAAGGACGCCGGCTGATTCCAGGAATCAAGAATCCTCTGCCGGTTCTCAGCAGGAGCGCAAGGTATATTTGCAATCTCTGAAGCACACACTGAAGAGGCTCACTGGCAGAGATAGAGAATGGGCAGATAATTCGCAGAGCGGATGGGGGTCTTCCAGGAGGGCTGTAGATAACTCGCAGAGCGGACGAGGGTCTTCCAGGAGGGCTGTAGATAACTCGCAGAGCGGACGGGGGTCTTGCAGGAGCGTTGCGGAGGAAAGTTTGGGTCCCATTACTGCATAAGAAGCTACTGGGCCGCAGGGCTCAATACAGCCAGAGTACTAAATTGGGTTCTAACAATTGCTTTGCATTGCAACCATTTTGATGTGAATATAATCAGAAAATAGGTTGGACCTTAAAGCTATACAACTACAGCTTAGCATTTGTTGAGATATTTCAGGAAGAAATCCGCAAGTAACTGAGAAAAACTAAACAGGACTAGAATTGTCGAGTGAAGGTGAAGGAGAACTTTTGGACGATTCTCACTTCAAGGCGCCGAGAAAGAAGGAAAAAGTTGCTACTGAAAGGAACTGCCCTTCATCGGTCCCCTGATGTGCTGTTCAGGAAACTGAGATTGTCTAGCAAAGCCTTTAGCTGTTGTGCCAACTATTGTAAGTAGACCTGTGAATGTGTCTTAAAGGTTTCATCATTAAGTTTTGTAAGGAACTTTTGGCTTCATTGATAGCCATGAAACTCTACCTAAATCTGCCAACTTTTGAGCTAACATGGTTTGGCAAAACAGCAAAAAGACTGGTGTGAGTGCTCTTCAGGAAATAGGTAGGTTATTAAGTTAAGCCAAATTGACAACTGGTTATGAATTGACAGCAGCATTCGTTATTTTTAGAACAAATAAGCTATGTAGTATACTTACCCAGGGGTGCGCTTTATAAAAATTATGTCCGGGTGGGATTCCACCGTCCAAGTGTTTAAAAAAATAAAATCTGGGGTGGGATTCTTTCCACCGTCTTATTGTTAAAAAACAAAAAAAATCTGCCAATTATTGATGATGAACTCTACCGTGCATTATCATTGGTTGGTAATGGTCAATGAGCAGCTTGTAACGCTCAAAATTCAAATCCATCTAATGGAGTAATTCACTAGCACAGCCACAAGTCACTCGTTAGTGACGGGGTAAGAGCTCTAGGCAGGGAAATCCAGTGGAATAAATAATAGTTGTAGTAAAAATAGTGGCTGGAATTTGGGCTTTCTAGAAACTGAAACGTTAATCATTTAGAGGTGGCAATAAGCTAGCCATCATAGTAAATTTCAAATATGATTAAGTAAAAGTAAAAAAATAAACATGTAAACGGATGTCTTTATAATAGTGAGGAAGTTAGTGGTTGAAATCACAACCATTGATTTATTGGGACGACTAAGAATATTCTAGCAATATTTAATCTTGTCTTGTCCATACAAAACTGATTAAGCCCTAAAAACATATTAAATGTGCCCATTGTCAATAGGTGTACTTCGGCGTAATTAGTCTTGTAACTAAATAGATAAGGGGTGTTTATTGACATATAACTTCTGACTTTAAAATCTTATTTTGCTATTCTAAGTTTGGAACATGCCGTGCTTCCAACTTCAACATTTGTGTCAAATCTTGCTCCATTGATTAGGCTTTCTTGTAGATAGTATCTTAGTTGAAATCACTTTTCCGTTTAGATTAAGACCTAATAGCAAAGGTAGTCTTTTTTCTTTGTTAAAGGTAAGAAAACTAGTGAAAGTTTGCTCTCTTATGGATCACTAGTGGGTTAGTGGTGTGATTTTCTTTGAATAATGGTGATTAATGAGTTTGACATTCACATATAACAACTAATCATGGTTGTCCTCACTATTAGTTGAAAATAGAATTTGTTACCTTTAAAGAAAAGGAAATATTTTTTTACAATAATAATTATTAAAATTGTTAGATAACTTATTAAGTGAAAAGTATTTCTAAACCTTATGTATAACCATGAATTCCAAATATGCCAAACTTATTGACTCCATTTTAACATTAAAAAACACTACTATTTAACTCATTAGTACATAACTAAAACATTCCTAATAGAACATATACTAAATTGTCTTCATACAAAATAGAAATCCCTAAATAATAGCTCTTACAATGAATTGGAGCACTATACTCCAAGAGCCCCTATTAATGCTTCAATAATACATTGACTCACAACATAAACACGAAATGACATCTTCTTGTTAATAAGTTTTTCTCCATGTCACCATTTTGAGCTATCTTGTCCCCTTTGTAAAGGTATAATCCTCGGTTCCTTCTTTACCAAGTTCCCAAATTTCATATTCTCAAACTCTCAAATTATTGGATAGCAATTTATATAAAATTATAACTCTAATTCCCCTTCCGGTCTTGAAGATTCATCCACTTCATAATACAATTATCATTAAACTTTCATCGTTCTTGATTCAAGCTTATGGATTAAGCTAAAATTATTTATTACTTGTCATATGACTTCTTCCATGTTAGGGCTATAGAAATTTGAAAAATTCATCTGTTCGACAATAAATTGACACAATGTTTTGGCAACTTCTTCAACTATCTATGCATAAACATTACATAAACACTAGTGCTCTCCCTTTTGCTAACATTACAACAACTAGAATAGTAGTTTATCCACTAAAGTCGAGCCAAAGACCACTCTACAATGCATTTTTTCACACAGAGTTTAATAACTCTAATCCACTACAACAACAAACAAATTTATTTTGGCAACCACCTACACACACAGTAATGAACTCTACAACATTAACCCACCTTATCCTCTATTGTATTATATAGTTGCTAACAAATCACATATGGTACATTCTTCCAAGGCATTCCCGTGAGGAAGTCACACTCAATCCAACTCTAATACCATGTTCAAATAACTGGATGCAACAATACAAGATGAGAGAGTTGCACATAGAGATTCCCATATATTAATTTATTTAGAGATATAACAACGTATACACAAATGAATAACATAGTCTTTGTAAAAGACCCCAACTTCAATAATAACAAACATTCTATTTTAACTCATTAACATACACTAAGATTGTAAGGTCCTATTATTAGAAAAACATGATCATGGAGCAATAAAATAAAACAAATGTGGAAATAAAACACAAAAGATACACAATACAATAGAGACACAAATATATGTGGTTCACCCAGTGTGGGTTACGTCAACTAGAGAAATTTCCAGGTCTTTCCTTTTATTATTATTCAACAAATGAAATGATACAACCTACAACATACCTATTGTAACTTCCTCTTCTTTCTCTCATGGTCTCCTATCTCAGAATACAATATTCACACACACACACACACAACCACAATACAATTCCCTCACAAAACATGGTTTCCTTCTAAGGAAAAAAATTCCTAACATAACTTCTACCATTAGATATGCGACCTTATAATGAACGATCCAAATTGACTACGAAATTGTAATATTTTACAAGACAATTTTCCCAAAAAACTTTCTTCGGGGAGGCTCCATAAAGTGTCCCCCCCCAGCTCTAGATGTGGGGGGGGGGGAATCCCCCCCACACCCCCCAATCAGGAAATGGAGTTCAAACGCGATTGAAAACAAGACCTTTGAATCAGGAAGATATTTAGGCTCCACAACTAACAATCTCCCACTTGGAGATTGATCACAACAACTCCACTGTTGGTGTACCTATTGGATTATGATCCACCTTGGACCTCACAAATTTCTCATCTTCACCTTCATGCTTGAAGGCCAATTGCAACTGAGCATGAACTCAGTTTCTCCTTGGTTACTACCTTTTTTAACATGTATGTAGGATTCCAGGTAGCATGTATCTTTTCCAACTTCAATTGTTCATCTTCCAAAATAGATCGTATGAAATGGTACCTGAGTTGTATATTCTTAGTCTTACATGAGTTATTTTCAGTATGAATGGCACTCTGGATGTCATAGTACAACCTTTATGCTCTGGTTTCTTTCCCACTTCCTCCATAAACCTATGTAACCAAATAATCTCTTTACTAGCCTTTGTATCAACAACATACTCTGATTTCGTTGTTGAAAGTAAAACAACCTTTTGCATTTTCAAAATCCAACTTACTGTTGTTCCACCTACAATAAAAACATGTCTTATGGTGCTTCTCTTGCTATCTTTATCACCATCCAGGTCTGAATCAACATATCCATGTAGAACAATGTATGAACCTCCAAAACATAATGCATGAGTAGAAGTACCTCTCAAATACCTGAGAATCCATTTTGCTGTCTCCTAATGTTCTTTACCTGGATTGTTCATATACCTACTCACAACTCCCACTGCATGTGCAATATCTAGTCTTTTGCACACCATCACATACATCAAGCTACCAACTGCTGATGAATAAGGGAGCCTGGACATGTATTATATCTGCTCTTGTGTCTTGGGACACATCTCATTGGTTAATTTGAAATGGTTGGCCAAAGGTGCACTAACTGGTTTTGCATTATGCATTCTAAACCTATCCAACACCTTCTCTATGTACTCACCCTGAGACAATATCAATTTGTGATTTTTCATGTCTCTTGGTATTCTCATACCAAGGCTTTTCTTTGCAACACCCAAATCCTTCATCGCAAATGAATTATCTAATTTTATTTTAGCACATTTATATCCTGCATGTTAGACCATGCAACAAGCATGCCATCTACATACAATAGCAAGATAATATAGCTTTCATTTTCTAGCCTCTTAAAATAAACACAGTGATCAAAATTATATCTACTATAACCTTGTTTTTTCATAAACCTATCAAACTTCAAATACCACTTCCTTGAAGCTTGTTTTAGGCCATACAAGCTCTTCTCCAACTTTCATACCAAATTTTCCTTCCCTTTGATGTCATACCCCTGTGGTTGTTGCATATAAATCTCTTCCTCCAAATTCCCATGAAGATTTTTCTTTTAAAATCCGATTTTTCAAGATGCAAATCTTCCACTGCCACAAGCCTTAAAATAGTCCTAATTGAAGTCATTTTAACAACTGGAGAAAATATTTCATCAAAATCTATACCTTTATTTTGTGCAAACCCCTTTACAACAAGTCTAGCCTTGTACCACTTTTTGCCACCATCTTCTTCCTTCAACTTGTAAACCCATTTATTCTGCAATGTTCTTTTTTATGTAGGTAATTGAACCAAGTCCCAAGTATGGTTATTTACCAAGGAATCCATTTCCCCTTTCATGCCTTGCTCCCACTTCTTTTCAGTGTCTACCTGCATTTCCTCTTCATAAATTTCTAGTTCACCAGAGTCAGTCAACCATAAATAACACAATGAAGGACATTATCCTTCAGGGGGGTCTACTTAAAGTGGTATATCTTCTAACAACACTTCTAGGAGTTTGAGGTGTCTATTACTCCTGTTGTTGTACATTTTAATTTTCTGGTACCTTTGGAATTTCATTTTCCTTGATTTCATCAAGCATTGTGTATTTTGTGTTTTCCTTTTCTCGTTTATTTTCCTACAACTGATCTCTGTACTTGACCTTTTCATTGAATACCACATCTCTACTCTTAATGATTTTATGGTTTTCAAAATCCCATAAGTGATAACCAAAATCATTAACACCTTATCCAATAAAGGTACACTTGGATTTTTCCTCAAGCTTTATTCTATTTTCTTTATCAATATGGACAAATGTTTCACAACCAAAAATTTTAAAAAATGAGTAGTTTATCCTTTTACCTGTCCATGCCTCCTCTAGAATGCCACCATCCAAGGAGCTTGAAGACCCTCTGTTTATTAAGTAAACAACAATATATACAACATTTGCCTAGAAATGTAAGGGAAACCCAATATGCAATCTTATACTCCTTGCACGTTCCATGATTGTCTTGTTCATCCTTTATGAAAACCATTTTCTTGTGGTGTTCTTGAAACCGTCTTCTCTCTACGAATCCCATGATATGAATAATAATAATCAAACACCTTGAAAAAATATTCACCTCCATTGTCTGATATTAGACACGTCAACCTTTTTCCTGTCTCATTCTCAACCAATGCTTTCCATTTCTTAAAAGTATCAAAAACATCAGATTTTTGTCGAATGCAATAAACCCAAGTTTTTATAGTCACGTCATCAATAAAAGTAACATAATAATGAGAGCCACCAAGAGATGATACATGAGCTGGTCCCCATACATTTGTATGCACAAGCTCTAACTTTTCACTCTTCTTTTCCTTTCCAACCATGAGAAATTTGACTCTCTTATGTTTTCCATAAACAAAGTGTTCACAGAAATCCAAATCAACTTATTTAAGATCTGGCAATAAATTTCTTTTGTGAAGTATTTTTATTCCCTTCTCACTCATGTGTCCAAGCCTATGATGCCATAGTGTTGCATCCACACCTGTAGAACCTAAAGAGATTGAAGAGTTAGCATTATCAGTACATAAATACAATGTACCTACCTTCTCTCTTTTTTCCATTACCAGTGATCCTTTAGTGACCTTCCACACCTTATCTCTAAATGTAGATATACAACCTTTACTTGCCAATTGTCCTGTTGAAATTAGATTTCTTCTCAAATCTGGCATATGTCTCACCTCTTTCAGTAACCATTGGTTTCCATTCTTTTGATTTATTTGTATCTTATCGATTCCAACAATTTGACATGGTTCATCATTACCCAAATAAATTTGTCCAAAATCGCTTTGAAAAAAATCTTGGAAATATTTCCAATAGGGTATGGCATGAAATGAAGCCCCTTAATCTACTACACAATAATCGGTAATATTATCTAAAGAAAGAATCAAAGCATCTTGTAACACATCACCTGTTAAATTATCTTTCTAATATTTCTCATGTTGTCCTCTCTTTGTTTCTTTGGAGCTCTACAATCTTTCTTTAGATGTCCTTTCTTCCCACAATTCCAACACTCTATCTATCCTAGTATATATTTGGATCTTCCCTTCCTAGAATTCTCGTGGTTCCCTAAGTTCTTTCCTCTATCCTTTTGTCTTCCCTTGTTCTCCACAATCAATGTATTACTTGATATCTCACCCGTGCTTTCTCATCACATTTCCTCACTAAGGATAACACCAACATCATCATCAAAATTCAGAGTGTTTGAACCAAACACATAGTTACTTACATCCATGTCTAATTTGTTCCAACTTTATAGCAATGAGCAAAAGATTAGAAGAGCCCTAACGACGTCATCAAAGTCCACTGTTACAGAACTTACCTGATTATTAATTGTATTAAATTCATTTAAATGGTCGGCAACAAATCCACCTCTTGACATCTTCATATTAAATAATCGCTTCATTATAAATACCTTATTAGAGGTCAATGGTTTTTCATATAGTTTATCCAATGCCTTCATCAGATCCTCCTTTATCATTTCTTTTGAAATATTGAAAGCCACCGATGTTGCTAGGCATAGTCATATCGCACCCAATGCCTTTCTATCAAGAATCTCCCATTCTTCTTTCTTCATACTCATCGACTGTTTTTCTTTTCCACCCAGTGGTAGGAAAATATTCTTTTGATAGAGATAATATTCCATTTGCATTTTCCATAATTGGTATTTTTGGTTGTTAAATTTCTCAAACTTAAATTTTTCATCTTTCACCATTGCTCCCACTCGAACCAAGAACCCTCTTTTCCCATGAGTTACCTTTCTCTCTGATGCTAGTTGTTATAAAAATAATATCATAGAGAAATAAAATAAAACAAAAAAGATACACAATACAATAGAGACACAGATATACGTGGTTCACCTAGTATGGGCTACATCCACTAGAGAAATTTCCAGGTCCTTCCTTTTATTATTATCCAGCAAATGAAGGGATACAACCTACAACATACCATTTGTAACTTCCTCTTCTTTCTCTCACAATCTCCTCTCTCAAAATACAATATTCACACACACACACACACAACCGTAATACAATTCCTTCACAAAATAGGGCTGCCTTATTGGGAAAAAAGAAACCTAACATAACTTCTATCGTAAGATATGCGACCTTATAATGAACGGTCCATATTGACTACATTTTCCAAAAAATTCTCTTCGTGGGCGCTGCTCCCAAACCCCCGCTATAGGAGGGATCCATAAAGTGTTGTTCCCCCCCTTGGACCCTCCCCTCGCTCCATATGTGGGGGGTAAAGCCCCCCCATACCCCCCCTTCAGGAAATGGGTTCCAACCGTAGTTGAGAACAAGACCTCTTAATAAAGAAGATAATAAAGCACCTTAACCAACACCTTCCCTTGCGTGCCCTCAAAAACCATCATCGCACTATCACCTTAGTGCTCATTGACCAACATAGATGGAATCAATAGGAGGTTATATGGCTAGAAATTTTTTCTTTAAAACCCTTTCAAATTGGGAAGATGTGTCATAAAGTTATCGGACACCCTTGCACAAAGTCATGGCACACTACAGACATTAGGTATCCTCGCACACTAATTGGACATGCCAAGAGAAACTTGGAAAAAATATTGGCCAAGCGAAGCAAAGTTGGGGTTTATTACAAGTAATCCGCTTAGATTGGAAGAGTGACTTGGTTGGCTTTATATACTTGGGTGCCTTGGGCAACATGCAGACCTAAAGAGATGGGTGCTCCATTACTTGGGGTTCTAATGATCGGTGGTAATGCATTCAGGCAGAAGTAACGGTTGGGTGTAATTGTTTTACACACAATCATTGGGTGCATGGCATGTCAAAACAAGTTAGAAGGATGCAAAGGCACTTTCAAGCACAAGTCACCAAAGGATTTGGAGGTTTCTTCAAGTGCAAGCAATTGGTGGGAAAGTTACCTTTGGGTGTGCACAACCAAATTCAGTGGACAAATTGCACATTGGATCCACTTTGAAAAGGAGTAGGTTGAGCAACACCTTAGAAGGAGGAAAGAACTAAGGCATGACTCATATATAAAAAGGATGACTCAAAGTGGAAAACCATGGAAGGAAGAAGAATCTTTCATACAAAGGGTGGATAAGGAGCTTTGTGGTTGTGTTAAGTTTGGGGCTGACACAATAGGGAAAATTGGACACTCGCTGAGTGAACTATGTGAGAGTTAGGACCTGTATGAGGCATGCCTATAAATGCTTCAAGGGTTTGATTGTGCAAGTAATTTTTTCAATAGGTTGTGGGCAGTATTACCTTGGATAGATTATACATTTGTAATATATTTGTAGGCAAAGGTTGCACTCCCATGCTGTAGCTTATAACATTTTTCATATAAATAAAGTTAAGGAATTCACCTTCAGTGCTTCCTATACATTTGTGTTGTGGTCTCTTTACTTGAACGAATGTTGTGTTCTTTGCAATGCATTGTTTTGGCTAATTACTATTGAGATATTGGCTAAGTATAGAAGTATTTTTTGGATGTTTTAATACCATGTTTGGATGTTTGCCTACTAGTGGATGAACTTAGTTATGTAGAACTTGGTTGCATTTAACACAGTGTAGCTTAAGGAGAAGTTATGTGTATAACTTAAGTCAAGACATGTAATATGGGTGTAGTTGGAGCAGGTTGGCCAAACCCTTGTGACTGAGGCAATATAGTGCCACACAATATCAAGTGTTGAAACAAAGTTGTGTAACTCCAAGTTTGTAAAGAAAAATTCAAGCAATATTGTAGGTTAATGATAAAGACACTCCTACCTACACATACACTTGAGTTGTCTTCATATATATAATAGAAATCCCTAAATAATATTTCTTACAATAAATTAGAGTTTTATACTCTAATAATTAAATACTAAAAAATAATTAAGAAGAAAAGTAAGTTCTTGAGCCAGTGAACTGTCCATGACACTTTAGAGAACTTACCATGGACACTTAACATAGCATGCACCATGATGGGCAACAAGTTAATATTACAAATTTCAACATTCCCTTTTAAGATTGACTTGGGAGGTGTCTTCACATGTGCCATCACTCCTTTAATAGGGTTTCATCCTTTAATGGGGTTTCAACTAGAGAAACCATGTTAAGAAGACTTGTAAAGGTGTTTTTAGGAAGCACCTTGAATATAATTTTTAGAACGAACAAATTGGGCCCCAACCTCTATGAAATAGGGCATCCACACCTTTGTGGATGAATGTGATACATGTGAACGCAATAAGGGAGAAACAATCAAAGCTCCATGCATACTGCAACCGCTTCGAATCCCCCCTGCTATTTGGAGGGATATTTCTATGGAATTCATTATTGGCATCCCTAAATCAGACAATAAGTATGTCATCATGGTGGTAGTTGATCAACTTTCCAAATATTCTCATTTCCATGATCTTCAACACCCATTCTCCACATCCACAATGGCTCAAATTTTTCTGGATCATAGATTCAAAATTCGTGGCATGCCTCATTCTATTGTCTCTAACCGAGATCCAACTTTCACCAACAATTGTTGGCAATAATCATTTAGGATCAAGGGAACCCAATTGCATATCAACACTGCCTATCATCCACATACTGATGGCCAAACTATAGTTTTCAACAATTTTTTGGAAACATATTTTAGGTGTTTTGCATCTGACCGAAAAAATCAGTGGGTTCAGTGGTTACCTCTCGTTGAATGGTGGTACAACACATCCTACCATAATACTACTCGCATGACTCATTTTGAAGTAGTCTATGGGAAAAATCCATTGTTGGTTCTCTTATACATGCTAGGTGTCTCCAAGGTTCGGGAGGTTGACAACACTCTCACAATCCGAGAAACCATTCTCCGTATCCTCAAATAAAAATTGGTCATGGTTCAGAATCGCATGAAGAAACAAGAAGATTAGGGTCGTTTCGAACGCCAATTTGTTGAAGGGGAATAGGTGTTTCTTCATCTGCAACCTTATAATCATACTTCACTCAAAGATGAACATTGTCAGAAACTTTCTCCCAAATTTTATGGTCCTTATACAATTCTCAAAAGATTGGGGCCCATGGTCTACTAGTTATCTCTACCCAGTCATTCTAAGCCCCATCCTGTTTTTCATGTCTCATACTTAAAGAAAGTGCTTGGAACTAAGTGCCAAACTAAAACTAGTCTCCCTGAGTTGGATGAAGAAGATTCCATTTCTTTGCAGCCACAGTCAATCTTGGACTAGCGAGAGCATCATCTTTTTTAGCGAACCATCAAGGAAGTGTTAGTACAACGGAAAGATACAACTCCAAAAGCTACCACCTGGGAGTCGACCACCATCCTACAACAATTTCCTCATCTAAAGCCTTGAGGGAAAGGTTGTTCTTCAAGGGGGAGGGCATGCTAGGGACCTAACCTCCCTACCCCTCATGTAGATAGAATAATATATTTTCCATGTAATAAAGGCCAACATTAATTAATAAGGCCTATTTAATAAATGTGAACAAGTCAATGTAAGAAGACCTGATAGAAGCTTCCGCTTCTAGAAAGATCTTCCTCTAGAATGTTCTTTAGAAGATAGAATTAATATAAATAAGAGTAGGAGGCATGATAAATCCGTGTCTTGGGAATTGTTGTAATAGAGCACTACTCTACTGGAGGTTTCCCCCTCAAATAGGCAAGTGAGTATTACTTTCTATCAATAAATGTATCATCTTTGGTGTTTTGGTTCTCTACGTTTTGTTGTTCCACTGGTATTTACTGTAGTATTTCTATTTTTGGCTTATTATAATAGACATGGTACCTAACATATTACATCCCCAAGGATGTGACATGAGACCTAGAAGATGCCATGCGAGAGGAATGCCCGCAGTAGCTTTGATATTTTGATGTAAAAATTGTATATACAAATGCCTATATGGTGATGTGCACTGAGGAAAATGCAGAAATAAGGGGGAGGAGAATGTAACACCCCAATTTTAATCCTCATGAATTGCAATATATATA
>JZKD02S1419524.1:0-11149 GCA_000966675.3 Picea glauca | reverse complement strand
TTCAATGATGTTTTCAAGAGGAACATCATGATAGTTGTGTAACTCGATTACCAGATGGACTACCTATAAGAAACACAATGCTGGAGTACTAGCACAGAGAATTTAGAAGAGATTTTCCACTGAAGATGGAACCATTGCTTGAACCCACTATGATCTCATCGCTTAGATCGCCCTCTTGTTCTATAGCCATAACATTGTCTAGATATGGATCTGGGGCATGCAAGTATACCAAATGGACTCATAACCACCACCAATAGCAGAGAAGAGGCAGATACAACACCAACAAAGACAGGGGTAACAACATTACAACCAACAACGGGGGGAGCTAGAGGCAGAGTATTATATACGTATATAGCTAAGTCCTCGTACTTAGTAAGCTCATTAGTAAGCACCCATAATTATGGTAAGGAATAAGCCATGGTCAGTACTAGGAAAGGTGGCGTTTTTCTCTAGCCCTTCCTTTTCCTATCCTAGGAAGCTTGTAAATCTTGAACGAAGAGTCAGTTCCTCACGAAAATCACACCTTTACGATGGTGACAAAGACTCACTTTTAACTATAATATAGGGAAGAACTAAAGGACATTCATTGGTATCGAGCATTAGAAGAATCACCTCATTTTCGTCTCCATGTTATATAGGTCATGATTATCCATGTGTTCAAGCATGTTATATGAGTAAAGCTTCACCTACTATCTCTATTATATGCATACAACCTAGTGATCCTACTAAGCTATACATATCAATGGGAATACAACACACCATAAATCTCATGTAAGCTCTAATAACGCTGAAAATACAAGTAGATAGTATATATTGAACAAAGAGCATTCCATATATATTCAATACTTGATTAGGTATAAGCTTATAGACCATAAGGTTACTCATATTCAATAACAAAGAACACATATCCATAAGTAATACAGAGTATAATCTATGTTTAATTAAAGAATAATAAATGAGAACATGTATTACAATCATGAACAAGGAGCTTTCTAGGTATATCTGTGTGTATAAGCAATTCCTAAGCTTGATACCACTCAACTTGATTACTAACCTTGTATCTATAGTTTTTTCGGCTTATATAGGGTATACTAATCCCGTATAAATATTGGAATGGGGGGATATTACTAAGCTCGTGATAAGAAATGCAAGCTATTCACATTACATGAGTAGTTCAAGATGTAGGAGCGGTTCGAGAGAAAGACCCAACATCAATAGCACCACCAACATAGGTAGCATCTTATATAGTATCTGAACCAACAAAAACATCTAAGACAAAGATAGAAGAGGCATCAGCAGTGGTAGAGCACCTAGTTGACTTTTATCCAGCCCTTCCACCAGGCTTTAATAACCAAGCATTAGTAGCAAGGGATAGAGGCACCATAGGCATAAGCGGCAGAGCCTATTCGAAAGTCAGTAGTTACATTAGATTTTGTTTAGTAAGAAACAATGTAAGCACCAAAAACAGAGGAAACAAAGGCAAGGTAAGCTAAGTAGTCAATCAAGGTGGGCTAAGCAGCTAAGCCAAGTAAGGACAAGCTAATCAAAGTCTAGTCAAGGCAAGCTACTAAGTCAATGGCAAGGGTCTAAGATGCCAATCTGAGAATGGAAGGTTTCTATAGAGCCAAGCAAAGACAAGTCTAGGAAAGGTCTACCATCAATCTGAGCCCATGAACAAGTCAAATTTCACCAAGTCAAATCAACAAGCAAGCAATCCAATCCCTCCCAATTTACTATATTTCCATCCTTTCAATCCTTTTGTCCGACACAGAGAATCCTTCGGGGCGGGAAGAGATGGTAGGGTAGGATTTCGATTCTATTCTTGCAGAATCAAATAGTTAGTCCTCCTATATCGCTATTCCATGTTCATTATAGTGGCGTATTCGAGACCATATCAATGTATTCTGGATCGATGGAGAGAAAGGNATAAAGACTACAATAAGGACCGAGAGTTGACAACCATTGAAATACAACCGGTGGTAAAACACTTCAACCATAAAACACACAGATTCATGGCACCACTGTTTTTGTTATTCCACAAAGAACAATCAATAAAAACCAAGCTGACCCATAAATAACCAATGCACAACATTTATATTCAAGAATACCCATTTCTGTGCTTACAAATACCAACATTTTACAGTCATCACAGAGAGCCATAATACCGTATGTACACACAGTCGAAAATCTCAAGAACACATAGAATCCGAGCATCACTGAGCCACCATTTGGTTCATAAAACAAAGAATCCATCATGGATGGAGAGGAAAGAACCATACCTATGAGGAAAATGCTAAAATGACGAGTTGGCCAAGCTTTCCCTTAAAAAAAAAACCTGAAAACGCGGAGCTTCACAACCAACAGAGTGATAATGCAACAATGCAACAATGCTAGGGTGACAGGCGATAGGGAAGGTTTGGAGTGACGTGCACAAAATGCTCCTACACGTCACTTATATGCCTATCCCCATTCAATTCCAAGATCGATACAACCCAATAAGCATAACATCAACCAATAAATCAAACCATATAACCAATGCATAATCAGTGCCAATCCATCGTAAGATCTAAGACCATATTTATTTCATAGTGCATTGCCCGGGATATTTCATACGTTAACCTTTGCCATAACTCCACACAATAAATCAAACCATATCCACATTGCCATATGCACTTCCATTAGACTTTAATGACATTTTCATAGTCCATTAATTAAACCATAGTATAGTCCCCAAGGTTTAGGACAGTCGGTGACAGAGTGTGCTTTTAAGGCACTCCGTGATGTTAAAGTCATCGGTTTGAAACCTGTGGGGACAAAAAATCCATCCATGTTAAGGGTTGGTGTGGCTTAGGCCTAGTGTGATCCTCGGGTGATTTTGATGGCTTAGATGCCCCTGAGTCATAGTTTCTTAGCCACAGGTTAGTCCCACATGTCATAGACAAACTAACAAACAAAAAAAATCAAACCATAGTATAATAGTTAGGACTAACACTTGTACCCATTAATTCTTTCATTTGAAATTTGCATGTAGTCTTTTTACATAGTTCCTTTCCTTTTGCTATAAATTTAGAACCTCTTAATAGTTTTTTTCTTTATTTTTATCATGCTACCATTAAGCATCCCTTGCATATATGTGGCTAAGTAATCAACATATGAATTAGTAACAAGGTTATAACATAACACTTGTAAAAAACCTTATCTTCATAACCATGGAGACTGTTCTGTGTCGCAAGTGATTACCAACAACATTCAACAATAATGTATTAACCACTCATTATCACGCCAAATGAAACCAAGACTACATCATAAAAAATGTAGGACTATGTAGGCAACATTATAACAGCAACAAAATTTGTGTGATATTTCTATCCTTGCGCCTCTAGTCTACAAGGAGGTCCCACCTACTAGTATTATATTATTATCATATTAAATAATAACGCTTTAGCAATCCTTTGCGAGTGGAATTCATTGTTGCGATTTTAATCGTCAACAAACCGGTGACTCCACAGGGAAATCTGTTTCCAACAGATTAAGAACTCACAATATCTATTTTTGCAGACCATGTAACATCAAATCAAGAAGATATAAGTCAGAATGATTATGAAACATGGGGAAGTGAGAGGATATAAGGGAATAATGACTGGAAATTTGGGAATAACTCATAGAAAGTGTTAATTATGAGGGGGTTTATCCCTGTAACCATAATCATTCAACTAAAAAAAAGTTATTTAGTTCAAGGAGAATTTTTTTTTGAACTTTCTCTTTTGAATCTTGAAATGGATGAAAGAAAAGAAAAGTAGAAGAGAGATAAAACCAACTATCTTATAAAACAACAGTTGAAGTAGATAAAAATTTCAATGATGTTTTCAAGAGGAACATCATGATAGTTGTGTAACTCGATTACCAGATGGACTACCTATAAGAAACACAATGCTGGAGTACTAGCACAAAGAATTTAGAAGAGATTTTCCACTGAAGATGGAACCATTGCTTGAACCCACTATGATCTCATCGCTTAGATCCCCCTCTTGTTCTATAGCCATAACATTGTCTAGATATGGATCTGGGGCATGCAAGTATACCAAATGGACTCATAACCACCACCAATAGCAGAGAAGAGGTAGATACAACACCAACAAAGACAGGGGTAACAACATTACAACCAACAACGGGGTGAGCTAGAGGCAGAGTATTATATACGTATATAGCTAAGTCCTTGTACTTAGTAAGCTCATTAGTAATCACCCGTAATTATGGTAAGGAATAAGCCATGGTCAGTACTAGGAAAGGTGGCGTTTGTCTCCATCCCTTCCTTTTCCTATCCTAGGAAGCTTGTAAATATTGAATGAAGAGTCAGTTCCTCACGTAAATCACACCTTTACGATGGTGACAAAGACTCACTTTTAACTATAATATAGGGAAGAACTAAAGGACATTCATTGGTATGGAGCATTAGAAGAATCACCTCATTTTCGTCTCCATGTTATATAGGTCATGATTATCCATGTGTTCAAGCATGTTATATGAGTAAAGCTTCACCTACTATCTCTATTATATGCATACAAGCTAGTGATCCTACTAAGCTATACATATCAATGGGAATACAACACACCATAAATCTAATGTAAGCTCTAATAACGCTGAAAATACAAGTAGATAGTATATATTGAACAAAGAGCATTCCATATCTATTCAATACTTGATTAGGTATAAGCTTATAGACCATAAGGTTACTCATATTCAATAACAAAGAACACATATCCATAAGTAATACAGAGTATAATCTATGTTTAATTAAAGAATAATAAATGAGAACATGTATTACAATCATGAACAAGGAGCTTTCTAGGTATATCTGTGTGTATAAGCAATTCCTAAGCTTGATACCACTCAACTAGATTACTAACCTTGTATCTATAGTTTTTTCGGCTTATATAGGGTATACTAATCCCGTATAAAGATTGGAATGGGGGGATATTACTAAGCTCGTGATAAGAAATGCAAGCTATTCACATTACATGAGTAGTTCAAGATGCAGGAGCGGTTCGAGAGAAATACCCAACATCAATAGCACCACCAACATAGGTAGCATCTTATATAGTATCTAAACCAACAAAAACATCTAAGACAAAGATAGAAGAGGCATCAGCAGTGGTAGAGCACCTAGTTGACTTTTATCCAGCCCTTCCACCAGGATTTAATAACCAAGCATCAGTAGAAAGGGATAGAGGCACCATAGGCATAAGCGGCAGAGCCTATTCGAAAGTCAGTAGTTACATTAGATTTTGTTTAGTAAGCAACAATGTAAGCACCAAAAACAGAGGAAACAAAGGCAAGGTAAGCTAAGTAGTCAATCAAGGTGGGCTAAGCAGCTAAGCCAAGTAAGGACAAGCTAATCAAAGTCTAGTCAAGGGAAGCTACTAAGTCAATGGCAAGGGTCTAAGATGCCAATCTGAGAATGGAAGGTTTCTATAGAGCCAAGCAAAGACAAGTCTAGGAAAGGTCTACCATCAATCCGAGCCCATGAACAAGTCAAATTTCACCAAGTCAAATCAACAAGCAAGCAATCCAATCCCTCCCAATTTACTATATTTCCATCCTTTCAATCCTTTTGTCCGACACAGAGAATCCTTCGGGGCGGGAAGAGATGGTAGGGTAGGATTTCGATTCTATTCTTGCAGAATCAAATAGTTAGTCCTCCTATATCGCTATTCCATGTTCATTATAGTGGCGTATTCGAGACCATATCAATGTATTCTGGATCGATGGAGAGAAAGGGCCCACCCAATATTCAAGGTTGGGAAAACTAAGACTCAGAGATAGATTGACTTGGGGAAACATTTAGTTAGTGGCGCTAGTAGGATTTCTTTAGAAACTCTCTGGAGGTGGGTGGGCGTAAGGGAGAGGGAATAACTAGATGAAAAGTGAGGGAAGGCTTTATAGGTTTGTGTTACACATAAAAAATACTCACTTTGATAGTGTCACAAGTGTCGTCATTACAAGGGTCACAAGTGTCGCATTTTTCTCACAAGTGTCGCAAGTGTTAGGAAAAGCATACTGCCATAATGCCTATGTCATACCTATAATGACATCAGAATGACACTTGAAACACATCAAACACTTGATTTGGAAGAAGAGAAATGGGTCAACAGAGTTATGTACCTCTTGCCATCTGAAAGAACCACAAAAATTGAGTTTTTAGAGGAGAGCGCTCCCCTATACCTCTCTTAGGAGCGCTGGCGCCCCCCTATAGACTGTTAGGGAGCATTATAACACTTTGACAGCCCTTTTGGAGGAGCATTTCTATTGTTAGTAGTGTTGGTGCCCCCCTATACCTTAGTAGGGAGCCTTATAGCGCTCTGACTACCTTTTTGAAGGAGCGCTACCTATTCTAGGCAGCAGTTGGTTTGTTGAGAAGATTGGGGGAAAGATCTCTTCAATCTTGGAAGGCATTTGGATTCGAATCCTTGGTCAAGCCATGATCTTAGTGAAGATCCCTAACTGAAAGAGGAAAATCCTCAACTTACCCTAAAGATATCTCAAGTGGTTGGGCCTCTCTAAACCTATATAAGCAGGCTCTCTCATGGTGAAAAGGGGAATGATTGGAGGCATAAAACCCATGATCTCATAGGAAACACACAATGAAGTGGAGAATAATCAATGAAGTTATTGTCATTCTAATCATGGGTCTTTTGAGAAAGGGTTAGACAAGGAGGACTTGATAAAGCTGCTGCACTCGCATCTACGGTTGTAAGTTTCTTTCGTTCAACTCAGACCATGCAGGGACAAACACCAGTAAAAGGTACTTCTTTTCTCCTTCCTCCTCACACATTGATTTATCTAGATCTAAAAGGAAGTTAGTGCCCATGATAAGCATATTCTGTCTTAAGAGTTAAGAGTCTAGCTCTCAAGAGGAGATCTACTTGTCTGCAGGGAGATTTTCCTTCATCAGTTTGGTCCCGCCGCATGTTTCTCTGGAGGTGGGAAAGAGTAGTAGGAATGGGTTTATTGATTAAAAATACTTTGCAGAAGCATCGTTGTGGAAAAACTGATCCAACATTTTATTTTGACAAAAAAAGAAGTCAAAAAAAACAAAAAACAAGAAATGTCCTAGCATAAATGAAACAACAGAATTGAAATAAGTAGAAATGAAATTACATAAATGTAAAAACAAAAATGTAAGAAAAAAAAATGAAAGCGACTATAATAAAAAAAACTTTCCATACAACATTAAACGTTTCAAGTTGGTTCCATGTAATGTTTTAGGTGGGAACCGTTAGTGCTGTAGGAAAAAAATCGCTCTTGTAAGTCCTTTAGAATGTAAGAATTTGTGCCCAGGACAAAAGCAATCTTAAAAGGACCCAACCATATTTTTTGAAACTTTGAATGCCTTCCTCTATCAGCATGAGTTGAATCCCACATCAATACCTTATCAATAACTTTAAATTTGACAACCATGATACTTTTGTTGAAATATTTTTTAACAGTCTGTTGTCTTCTCTTTATATTATCCAAGATAAACGTCCTTTGCTCCTCTAAAGCCAAAATTGCATTCATTCTTTGAGAAACATCAGAAGAATTCAATTCTTCGACCTATAGCATTAACCTTAAGGATGAAAGTTCCAACTCAGTAGGCTTAATGGCTTCTTGAACATAAAAAAGCTGGAAAGGAGTGCAACCAGTGCTCACCTTGGTGGTAGTGCGATCTTCCCAAAGGGAATAAGTGAGGAGAGTGTGCCATTGATGAGGCTTATCTTCAATAAGCCTCTTGATAATTCTTACTAGATTCTTATTGATAGACTTGACCTTCCCATTACCTTGGGGATAATAAGATGATGACGTAAAATGTTTAACCCCCAACTTAGCTAAAAATTGAGTCAGCTTTGAAGAAATAAAAGAGGAACCATTGTCTGTAATGATTTCCAAAGGAAGACCAAATCTGGAAAAAATATTATTTTCAAGGAAAGAAATTACCTGCTCTTCCTGTGAATGCTTAAGCGAGAGAGCTTCAGTCCATTTATAAAATAGTATGTGACTTTCAAGATAANCTTAGGGAAGATCCCTAACTGAAGGAGGAAAATCCTCAACTTACCCTAAAGATATCTCAAGTGGTTGGGCCTCTCTAAACCTATATAAGCAGGCTCTCTCATGGTGAAAAGGGGAATGATTGGAGGCATGAAACCCATGATCTCATAGGAAACACACAATGAAGTGGAGAATAATTAGTGAAGTTATTGTCATTCTAATCATGGGTCTTTTGAGAAAGGGTTAGACAAGGAGGACTTGATGAAGCTGCTGCGCTCGCATCTACAGTTGTAAGTTTCTTTCGTTCAACTCGGACCATGCAGGGACAAACACCAGTAAAAGGTACTTCTTTTCTCCTTCCTCCTCACACATTGATTTATCTAGATCTAAAAGGAAGTTAGTGCCCATGATAAGCATCTTCTGTCTTAAGAGTTAAGAGTCTAGCTCTCAAGAGGAGATCTACTTGTCTGCAGGGAGATTTTCCTTCATCAGTTTGGTCCCGCCGCATGTTTCTCTGGAGGTGGGAAAGAGTAGTAGGAATGGGTTTATTGATTAAAAATACTTTGCAGAAGCATCGTTGTGGAAAAACTGATCCAACATTTTATTTTGACAAAAAAAGAAGTCAAAAAAAACAAAAAACAAGAAATGTCCTAGCATAAATGAAACAACAGAATTGAAATAAGTAGAAATGAAATTACATAAATGTAAAAACAAAAATGTAAGAAAAAAAAATGAAAGCGACTATAATAAAAAAAACTTTCCATACAACATTAAACGTTTCAAGTTGGTTCCATGTAATGTTTTAGGTGGGAACCGTTAGTGCTGTAGGAAAAAAATCGCTCTTGTAAGTCCTTTAGAATGTAAGAATTTGTGCCCAGGACAAAAGCAATCTTAAAAGGACCCAACCATATTTTTTGAAACTTTGAATGCCTTCCTCTATCAGCATGAGTTGAATCCCACATCAATACCTTATCAATAACTTTAAATTTGACAACCATGATACTTTTGTTGAAATATTTTTTAACAGTCTGTTGTCTTCTCTTTATATTATCCAAGATAAACGTCCTTTGCTCCTCTAAAGCCAAAATTGCATTCATTCTTTGAGAAACATCAGAAGAATTCAATTCTTCGACCTATAGCATTAACCTTAAGGATGAAAGTTCCAACTCAGTAGGCTTAATGGCTTCTTGAACATAAAAAAGCTGGAAAGGAGTGCAACCAGTGCTCACCTTGGTGGTAGTGCGATCTTCCCAAAGGGAATAAGTGAGGAGAGTGTGCCATTGATGAGGCTTATCTTCAATAAGCCTCTTGATAATTCTTACTAGATTCTTATTGATAGACTTGACCTTCCCATTACCTTGGGGATAATAAGATGATGACGTAAAATGTTTAACCCCCAACTTAGCTAAAAATTGAGTCAGCTTTGAAGAAATAAAAGAGGAACCATTGTCTGTAATGATTTCCAAAGGAAGACCAAATCTGGAAAAAATATTATTTTCAAGGAAAGAAATTACCTGCTCTTCCTGTGAATGCTTAAGCGAGAGAGCTTCAGTCCATTTATAAAATAGTATGTGACTTTCAAGATAACGACTTGTCCTACTGAAGATGGAGGATTAATAGGACCAATAAAGTCCAAACCCCATTTTGGAAAAGGAAATCCCAAGAGGACAGGTTTTAAAAGCATGGTTGAAAGCGTTCTTTCCTAGCAAACTTCTGGCACTTGTCGCAAGATCTTGAAAAAACACAAGAATCATGAAATATTGAAGGCCAATAGTACCCTTTCCTGATAATATTGAAAGGATTTGTTTTAGAAGAAAAGTGACCTCCTACATGGATAACAGAATTTGAAGAACCATGAGTCTCTTGCAACAATTTTCGTTCTTCCTCATTGTTCACACAGTGAAGCAACATACCATCGACATATATTATAAACAAGAAGTCTCCTATAATGATGTATCTAGCATATTCGAGACGAAGCCTTCTTCTTTGATGGGTATCTAAGTCATCTGGACATATTTGATTTTGCAAGTAATAAACCAAATCTTTATACCAAGGATGTTCAGACATAAGAAGGATTTGATTGTCAATGTAAAATAGTGCTGATAGAGAGCTATCATGTTCATCAATTTCTTCACTCATTTCAACATGCTGAGCTAAGTGAAGGGATAAGTCACGTCCCTTGATAGTTTTAGAAGTCATGATGGTTAGATTATGCTCCTGAATCTTGGAAAGCTAATGTGCAAGCTTTCCTAAAAGATAAGTCTGTGAGAGTAAAAACTTGACAACAGGTAATTGTTCTTTTACCAACGTATGCTTACCTAAGATGAAGTGGCGAAATTGTTCAACAACTTTAACAAGAGAGAAAGCATGCTTTTCAATAAAAGAATATTTAAAATCATCATCAAACAATATTTGACTCATGTAAGCCACCGATTTTTCATTATATTGGTCATCACACTGAAGGAGGACGACACAAACTGCTTCCTCTGTGGCATTAGTATATATTATAAATTCTTTCTCAAAATCTGGCTTCACCAAAACCGGTGCATAATGGATTGCTTTATTGATCCCTACAAAATCATTTTTGACATCATATGTCCAAGAAAAGGAACGATATTGCTTAAGGATATTTTGAGTTGGCTTGACCATCATAGAAAAATTAGCAGCAAACCTACGAATGAAGTTAATAACACCCATAAAAGCTTGAACCTCCTTCTTAGAAGTAGGAAAAGGAAGATGTAGGATAGCAGTAATCCTTTCGGGATCAATGCTTATTCCTGAATCCAAGACAATGTGTCCAAGGATCTTTCCCTTAGTAACGTCAAAAATAGACTTAGAAGGATTTAGAGAAATTCCAAATTTCCTGCATCGCATGAGAATATTTCTAAGATTACCGAAATGATCTGATCGGTTTTTAGAATACATAGTTAAGTCATCAAGATAAATCTGAATAATTGTACCGATCAAATCATCAAAATCTATTTTCATAGCTATTTGAAAAGTATCACCTGCATTAGATAAGCCAAAAGGCATACATTCATAAGCAAAAGTTCCCCAATGAGTAATAAAAGTTGTTTTAAATCTGTCTGCCCTTTTCACCTTGATTTGATTATAACCAAAAAAA
>JZKD02S1419513.1:0-11149 GCA_000966675.3 Picea glauca | reverse complement strand
CTTTTTTCATTAAACATATTTCTGGAAGTGCTAACAAAGTTGCAGATGCTTTGAGCAGGAGAAGTTTGGTTATACAAGAATTTCAAGTGAAGACATTAGGGTTTGAGCACCTTAAGGAAATGTATCAGGAAAATATTCAGTGGGAAGAACATATGCCTACAATAGAAAAACCTAAGATGGAGAAAATTTTAGAACAAAGAGTTGGAAGGAAAACCAAAAGAAAGATGTATCCTGAATATTTAGTGAAATGGAAGGATCACCCTGTGGAAGATTCAAGTTGGGTAACTAAACCTGATATTTTGAAGCATGGAAAATCAATGTAAGATCTCATGGACAAGAGTCCATGAATATTTTGGCCAGAGGAGTATGATGCAAGAACATCACTATCACATCAAAAGGAAGCGGAGGTGGAAGCGAAGTCGACACCTCAACGCATTGAAGGAGCCAAAACTAACCTTAAACAACTTGGTAGCGGTGTAGAGTTTCGAATTTTGTGTTAATTAAATTAGAGTATGTAAAGTCGGGCCATCGTTTGAAAATGATGGAACGATTGTAAATCCTTACATGACTGTAAAATATTACAGGTGTAGGATACTTTCCCTGATTAGTCATTAGGTTGCATTTAATTGAGTAGGTAACTACTAGAGTGAAGGTGATAGGATTTATATAGGAGGAAGAAAAGCAAGGAAGCTCTGGGTCCTTAGACAAGTTTTTCTTGTAATAGTTGTCAAGGATAAACGACTATAATTATGTTTTCTTCTTAAATGAATAGAATAGAGGAAATTGACCCAAATACACAGTGTTGATATTGTTTACAGTTTGACTGTGTTTTTATGTGTTTGTAAATAGATGATGTTCATAGTGAATGAATGAATAATTGAATGAGTTCAATTGTTTCTCTTCTGTAAGATTATGCAAGGAGTGCATGCAGAGCGCAAGGAGTGTGTGTCAAGAAGTCTTTTTTGACTTAAATCTCAAAAGGGATAGCGGGGAAATGTCGTATACAGAAGTGTGCATATTGAGCGCAAGGAGTGAGTGTAGAAGAAAACTTGTGTTAAAGTTTGAAATCTCGAGAGGTTGAGCACAAAGTATGCCAGGGGGGCATCAGAACGTCTTTTGAAGAAGACACAGAGTGCAAGTGTGCGCTAAGGGGAGAGATTTTAATTTCATTTGCCAGAAGCTCATGAGGAGTAGTGGCTTTAGGTCTCGAGAGAAAACAATTACAAAAGTTTCTAAGTTTTGGAAGAGTTGAATCATTCAAAGGCGAAGCGCAGAAGTTGAAAGTTCGAAGAAAGAACAAGTACGGAGGATTGAGCGGGAGAAATCCTTCAGAAAATAATTTTGAAGATTGGACAAGATCGAGGGTCAAGACCCATTCAGAAAGAGCCAAAATATTTCAAGTTGTTAGATCTTGGAGAAGTAACGCACTGGTTAGTTGTGAGGAGTTATTGGAATTTCGCAAAACCAAAGGATTTGGAAGAAGTAGAGTGAAATTCGCGAAACCCCAAAACGCGAAATCCCGAAATCATCGGGACCATCCGTTGAAAGAGGACACATGGCGATAGATCATCATTTCGTTGATTCATGAATTGGGAAGTTGGAGGTAGGAGTTGCGAAAATTTGCGAAACACGAAATCACGACTTGATCACAGTCATTGGATGGAGAGTTATTGTGTACCGTTGATCTGATCTGAATATTTCACAATTTCGGGTGTTGAAGGATCGAGAGAACGGAGGTGAATCACATCGGGAGTTCCTGATACGCGAAATCTCGATGTGCTCAGAAGGATTGGCCCCAAGTTATAGTGAAGGGTCATATGGGTGAAGGATAAGGGAGGAGCTAGCATGCACTAGGCCCTTGTCAGAATTTCAGGACTCAGGAGTTCAAAGGACGGAGAGTCGGTTGACTCATATAGATAATACGTGAAATCGCAATGCGCCTTTTCGAATAAGCATGTGGTCACAAGGCGTGGTCACATGGAAAAAGGCTTTCACTTAGCGCTTGTTCACGCGGGTGGAAGTTTCATAGAGACCCATGGATTGTTTTCTTAGAGGTTCCAATAGGGAATCAAAGACTGTTTCAATTCAGTCTTGAGAAGATCCTAAGACCAGGAGGTCACACAGCCCTTGGAGGGAAGGGGGTCTGCACCACTCACCATCCTTCTGCAATTTATGTCATCATGGGGCTTCAACTCACTAGCTCACACATAATACGGTATCTAGTTCATGAGGAACTAGTAACTCGCCAACTCACACAGAATCTGACATCTAGTTCATAAAGAACTAGTAACTTGTCAGCTCACACATAATTTGTCATCACAAGAAGTTTTGTAACCACACACATCATGCACCCAAAGTAGTAATCAACATAAAACAAATCACAATAGTTCACACAATATTCATGATGGGACTTTCTTTTGGTCCACAATAACTAGGCATTAAATTTATAGTCATAGAAACAACCATCTCATGTAGAACTAGGTAACGAGGTGACTAAGTCTCATATGAAGTCTTACTAGTTCACACAGATAGAGTTCTCACATGAATAAGTCCTCAAGGGGCTAAGCCTCATATGGGATCTCACATGTTACGCTCTCATATGAATAAGTCCCACTGGTTGGCACACCAATGTAACATGTGTACTAGACTGTTTCACTGGAGTAGCAATATCTCAACATAACAAAATATTTCACTGGAGTAGCTATGTGTACTAGACTATTTTACTAGAGTAGCTATGCATACCAGACTATTTCATTGGAGTAGAAATACCTCAGCATACCAGACTATTTCACTAGAGTAGTGATGCGTACCAGACTATTTCACTGGAGTAGCAATGTCTCAGGGTACTAGACTATTTCATTGGAGTAGCTATGTGTAACAGACTATTTCAGTGGAGTAGCAATATACCAGACTATTTCAGTGGAGTAGCAATATACCAGACTATTTCACTGGAGTACTTGCGTACCAGAATATTTCACTAGAGTAGCATACCTACGTACCAAACTATTTCACTGGAGTAGAAAACATCCAACACACTAGGTTGGACCTCTAGTTTTCCTAGAGACACACTCTCCTTGAAGTATTTGCATGAAGCCTCCAACCACACACACTGGTTGGGCGTCCACAACTAGGAAAACACGCTCTCCCCAAAGGATATGCGCACACATCATCCTGACTGGTGCCACAATCAGTTCCCGGGCATGACAACCTATTGTCCACATTATACCATGTTGTTATCTGGAGTCACATCTGTAACTCATCATACCCTATCACAAGGGTAGGTCCTTCCAGAACACACCAAGCTTGTCCCTGAAGTACTCAAACTTCACCCTTGACAGAGGCTTGGTCAACACATAAGCTACCTGATCATTCATAGCCACATATTGGAGCTTCACCACTCCTCTCTGCACCATATCCCTGATATAGTGATACCTGATCTCGATATGCTTTGAATTGTCATGAAACATTGGGTTTTACAACAACTCTACACGGCTCTGGTTGTTGCACCAGATGTAAGTCACCTCTAACTCGAGATCAAACACGCCAACTAGCAACTTCTGAAGCCACAATACTTCACTTCTAGCTGGAAATGATGCTATGTACTCTGCCTCAGTTGTACTGAGCACTACACTAGACTAATTTATGTTGAACCATGAGATCATACCCAATCCCAAACTGAAACAATATCCAGATCTACTCTTCTGGTCTGCAACACTACTGGGACAATCTGAATCTGTGTACCCATGCAGTCTAATCTCACAATATGTATCATACATGAGTCCATAATCCATTGTTTATACATGGTGGCATCCACTGTCTCTAAAGAAGTATCACTCAATAACTTCATATTCGTCATCATGGCTTTACAATCCACCATTCCAAATTCCTTCAGAATCTCTACTGTATATTTTTCTTGGCATATGAAAATCTCATTCGGTTTCTACCACACCTCTAGACCTAAGAAATAATGCATCATACCCAGGTATTTTATCTCGAACTTTGATGCAAGATTCCTCTTGCACTTATGATGAATTTCGTGTTCCCTGTTAGAAATAGGTCATCCAATATCAAAGGGAAACCAATCCCAGGCTCATTAAAATAATTGTATGGCATATCCTTCCCTGGGTGTCTGCTTAAGTACGTACAAAGATTTCTTTAATCTGCAGACATGAGACTCCTTCTCATGTATCTTGTGGCTTCTCTATGTGCACTTCTTTTTACTACTGGAGCAAGTGTCTCATCATAATATTCTCCCTCTTTCTGGGAGAATCCTTTGGCCACAAATCATGATTTGTACATCTCTATGCTGCCATCAACAACATCTTTGATCTTGTAGATCAATTTGGAACTCACCATTGAATTCCCTTCTATTCCCAAGGAAAAAATCCATATCCTAGTCCTTCTGAGTGGCTTCCTTATTTGTCACTGAAACAAGGGAATATTCCCAGGAGGTCTCATATCTCCTTGAAGCCTATGAAGCTTTGATCTAGCCTCCTCAACTCATGGCNCTCATTTAACCATAGACAATGTCACATCATTTTCACCCAACCATAGGCATTTACTATGCCACCCCTGAACACACTAATCTTTTATTATATAGAATGATTTCGGCAAGTCCACACTAGAACCAACAGATAAACCCTAACCAGAAACACCACTGCTGAAGTAGTAGCACAATACCAAGAGAACATACCTCTACTAATAGAAGCGTACCTTTACCAAGAGAATCACACAAGAGAGATACCAGAAACACTGATATTACACCACGACAATTTCTACACCACCCTCTCTAGACTTGCGCCTCCTTCTACTACAATTGCAGTCACTGCTCTTCAAACTTGTGCCCTCCTTCTGCTGAGTGAGAGTATATGCAAATGAGGAGTGCCTAGCCTCTATTTATACTAGTCTGCCAAGGTGTCTTTGCATGTGGGACCGACCTCACTTTCTGGAGCCTTTTAATACTTTATGATTATTCTCTTTGGGCCGACTTCTCTTCTAGGGATTTCACACATTTTTTTAATGGTTCTCTTACTTCTAGAGTATTCTATTCTAAGTACAAAGGTTACACTTGGAGGTTAATACCTCTCACAACTACCAAAACATCAACATTTATTATTTGATGGTTTCTTGGGATACAATCAAGTCCTGGTCACTAAAGAAGATAGATTGAAGACCACCTTCCAAACCAAATGTAGTACTTTTGCTTATAAATGAATTACTTTTCGACTTATCAATGCCAAAGCCACCTTTCAAAGAGCAATGGATACTTCTTTATGTGGTGTCATCAACCATAGTGTCATTGCTTACTTAGACAATGTGATTGTATACTCAAAGAATAGAGTAGATCATGTAACACATCTCACTTAGATTTTTGAAAGGTGTAGAAAATATGGGATTTCCCTAAAGCCTCTAAAAATTATCTTCACAATCACTAAAGGTAAGTTTCATGGTCACATCATTTCTAAATAAAGTATAACCATAGACCCTGAGAGGGTAAAGTTATATCTCAATTTCCTTTACTGCACAACAACAAATCTATGCAATCTTTTTTTGGGAAGATTAACTTCGCACGAAACTTTATTCTCGATTTTGTAAAAACTATTAAGCCCTTGCAAAAGATGATTAAAAGGGATGTTGATTTTAAATGGAATAAGGATGAAAATGAATCTTTCAAGAAGATTAAAACTTCCATTTCAAATGCTCTGGTTCTACATAGTCCAAATCTCAACCTTGATTCTATTCTTTACACTTTTGCTTCAAACCATTCTCTTGCAATGGTATTAATGCAAAAAGATGGTGTACATAATGAAGCCCTTGTTTCCTTTATGAGTAAAAACTTGCAAGGAGTAGAGCTCAATTGTCTTGTTGTAGACAAGCAAGCATATGTTTCTTATAAGGTTGTTAGAGACTTTAGGTCATATATACTAAAGAATCATACCAAAGTGATAGTTCTTCACCCCAATGTTCAGTCATTGTTTATTCAACATGATTTAGGGAAGTGAATAGGAAACTAGATGACGACCATCTAGGAATAAGATATTGAATTTAAGCCTACTCATATTGTGTGAGGGCAAGGATTGTGTAAAATATCTACATAATTGCAATATGTTGTAACTAAGGAAGAAGATGGATGGGAAAATGAACATAAATCCTCTATATTCCATCCAATATAGATTCATGGTACATTGGTACATGATATTTTACTTACAGCAAGGGACTTGTCCTAGTCATATGAACTCAAGGGAGAAAAGGGATTTACATTTGAAATATTCCTAATATAATCTCATTAATGCCATCCTTTTTCTTAAAAAAATTATGACTGAGTATTGTTAAGATGTTTAGAAAAGGACGATGTTGGAAAAGTTTTGAAATATCTCCATGATGAGCTAGCCGAAGGTCATTTTGCTGGAAAAAATACAGCTCACAAGATTATGAGAGTTTGATATTTCTAGCCTACTCTTTTATGTCATGCTCACGCTTATGTAAGAAAATGTAAAACTTGTCAAATATGCACATGAGGAGAGAAGAAAGCATCAACATCCCTGCAACCTTCCTCAATCACTAGGCTCTTTGAGCAATGGGGCACTGACAACATATGAGAGATAAACCCCCTTTCATCGAAACAACACAAGTACATCTTAACTACAATGGATTACTTTACCTAGTGGGATAAAGCTATTCCTTTGACACAAGTAAATGAAAGAGTATTTATTCAATTTTTAGAACAACATTTAATCACCAAGTTTGGGTTCCCTCGATCATTGTGTTTAACAATGATGCCTTTTTTTGTTCTTTGTTATTGTTTGAATTGTAGAAATTTTAATACAAATTATGTATTGCCTGGATTCTCTTGATCTAACAATTATATGCCACTGTTAAATACAGAATCGCTTCTACAAATATTCATGCTAAATTTAAAACATGATCACCAATTGCAATATCAAGAAGAAAGATGAATCACACATAACATAGATGTTTTACCGAGAAAGCATAAAGCTAAAAACCCCACTATTATATATTATGTATATCATGGATCATGAAACAACCTCATACAAAAATCTAATCTAGGATCTCTCAGTACAATACAATTGTCTCACACTGTCATACAAAAATCAACAAATACATGTGCCAATTCTCTGCCTCCAAACAACCTGCCTCCTCTGCGCAATCCTTGTTAATGGAAAACCTGCAAATGATTTGAATTCCTCTTGCCTAGGATGCGCATTTCTCATGGGCACATCCACTATGTGTGTGATTGCATGAGTGTACTTCACTCAAATCACAACTGATAGCAAAACTGTCCCTTTCACCTGTTATCTCAACTGGGTCTCCACTGGATCTGACATGCATGTAGTTAACAATGGTAAATCTTCAGTTGCATGTGAGATCATTGATTGTGAATTAATTAATAATTAATTCACTGAACTCTCACTAGTGTAAGTTTAGTTACAGCTAGTACAACTGAGCTTAACTCACTTAACTAAGTTAAACTACTTCACAACTCACATAACTACACTTATAACTCTGTTACAACTTCAAGTCACTTAGTTACAACTAATTTGACTTCCATGTCCCACCAGTCAACCTTTGAACTCAAATTTCCTATAGCTATCTGATTTTCCATTTCAGTTAACTATTTTCAAGTAATTATGAGATAATAGATTAATATATATTGTCCAATTTATTTAAGGGAAAAATAAATTAGACACACATTTATTGTTGACTTTTCAACACTCCCTCTCAACAAGAAAGGGATTATCCTTCACCCCAATATTGTCTCTACGGTATTCAAATTTTCTCCTAGTGAGGGCCTTCGTCAGAATGTCTGCATCATGATCTTCCGTAGGAATGTACTGAAGCAACATGATCTTTCATTGCACACAATCTCTGAGATGATGATACCGGATATCTATATGCTTAGATCTATCATGAAAAACAGGATTAATCGAGATTTTAATGAAAATATGATTATCACAATGAATCAATGTCGGATCTAAATGAGAACCAAACAAACCAACCAAGATCTTTCTCATCCAGATAGCCTCACATGTAGCTTGACTCGCTGCCATGTACTCCTCTTCCGCTGAACTGAGTACCACAGATCTTTGTTTCCTTCTATACCAAGAAACAACTATAGATCCGATACTAAAGAGCCCCCCTAATGTGATATTTCTGTCCATTGGGCTGCCAACCCAATCTACATCCGTGAAGCCATGTAACTTCACCTCATCTGTCTGTCTGTACCATAAGACATACTCAGATGTGCCCCTCAGGTATCTCAGGACATGCTTACCCGCCTTCCAAAAGAGTTTGGTAGGCTTAACCATCACTTGACTCAGTTAGTTAACTGCATAGAAAATGTTCGGTCTCGTGTTCACTAGATACATTAGTGAACCCACTAATTGTCGATAGACAGTAGCATCCTCTTTCCTCTAGTTTCTTGGAAGAGGAGTATCCATGGGTTTGCAACCCTCCATGTGAAACTTACCCAGTATCTCCCTTGCATACTTGCCTTGAGACACAAAAAGTTCACCATCTCGCTGCCATATTTCCAATCTAAGGAAATAATGAAGAAGGCCCAAATCGTTCATCTCGAACTCCTTTGCAAGGTCCTCCTTGCACGAGTGTATCATCTTCTCATCACCAGTTAATATTAAATCATCAACATAAAGAACAATGATTAAAATCTTACCCTCCACCACAATTTGGTATAGGTTTGCATACACTTCACTTTTGGTGAAGTCCAGTCCGGTGAAATAACTGTCTATCCGAGTGTACCAAGCATGGGGTGCTTTATTCATCCCATACAATGCTCTCTTGAGTCTGCACACATGTGACTCCCTGTCAAAGGTTTCAAAACCTTTTGACTTCTCAATGAACACTTCTTCCTCAATGATCCCATTGAGAAACACAGTTTTTACATCTCTGAATGATGGCTCTGCATGAGTGGCTTCCTCCAATCCATGAACCTCCTCATGTGGTTGATCCACATCTTGAGACTCATCTTTGAGAACCAACAGTTCCTCCCCTGCACGCAAGTCTAGCTCCCTCTCAAGCGACAACTGCATGGCTTTCGCCTCATCAAATTTTATATCCCATCACATAATAGTCATCTTACTGTTAGGAAAATACACACGATAATTATGGGGTGTTTTTGTGTACCCCACAAATATTCCAACTTCAGCAGTCGGCTCCAGCTTCTTCCTGGCATCCTTGGTCACATGCACATAAATAGAAAAGCCAAAAATCTTAAAATGAGAAACATTAGGTTTCTTACCAGTGAAATCTTCTTTAGTTATACTCATGCCAAGTACTCTATGAGGAAAATGGTTTTGCACATAAACCACAGTATTGCATGCTTCTTCCCACAAATGCATTGGTAGGCCCTGATCATGCAACATCGCTCATGCTGCACCCACGATCATTTTGTTCTTCCTCTCTGCAACCCCATTTTGCTATGGGTTATGAGGCGCTATAAGTTCTCTTTGAATTCCTTCTTTGCTATAGAAGTCTTTGAATTTGTTAGAGATGTATTCTCCACCATTATCGCTCCTCAGACCCTTCACTTGCTTCCCTGAATATTTCTCCACCAATGCTTTAAACTCACAGAACTTTGAGAATGTTTGATCCTTCTTCTGCATGAAGAAGATCCAACATTTACGAGAAAAGTCATCAACAAAAATAACATAATGCTTATGTTTTGATGTTGAAGCAACCGAGAATGGTCCACACACGTCTGTGTGAACTCTCTCCAGGATTACCGAAGCACGGTTCTCCTTTTCATGAAAGGTGGACTTTACATACTTCCCCATGGTGCAACCTTTGCACTGATCTAACTGAGCAAGCGTTCCCATTGGAATTCTAGTAGATATTTGTTGCATGATCTTCAAGGCTCCATGATGAAGATGGACCAATCGCCTATGCCATAATTCGCCCTCATCCTGGCTCACCACTTTTTCTTCCTTTCCCATCATGGCAACACAGCCATCTAACTCCACCATGTAGATATTTTTAAATCAAATCCCTATCCTCTTGACTTGACCTGTTGTTTTATGTCACAGAAAATCTTTTCCACCGCTGGAAACATCGTCATAGCCTCTGTCCTCCAACATTGCGAATGAGACCAGGTTTTTCTCCAGACCTGGAACATGCATAACATCTTTTAATTGAAATGGTTTACCCGACTCCCTCTAAAAGGTAATGGAACCAATGCCAGTCGCACTGTATCGTCCATCATTGCCCATCTCTATATGCATTTGAAGATCTTTCTCCTCCAAGTCACTGAAAATCTCCTTATCTCCCATCATGTGGAAGGAAGTGCCACTATCCAAATACCACACCAATCCCAATGCATTTGACTCCATGCATGCGATCAAGGAGAAGTCAAGTTCAAATTGTGAGGCAAGGGCCTCATCAGCTGCAACTCCAACAACCTTCTTGTTCTTCTTCTTCTACGGATAGTTAGTAGCGAGATGCCCATGTTCGTGATCGTGAAAACACTTCACTTTGGACAAATCCAACTTCTTTCCTTTAGACTCGTATTTTGAATGGAATTTCTTCCCCTTCCCTTTCCTTGCCTTGGAAGCCAAAGCACAATCCTCTTCATCATCATGCTTTGATGAAGAGCCATCTCTGGTGTTCCGCCTGAACATGATCACCAATTGCAATATAAAGAAGAAAGATCAATCCCACATAACACAGATGTTTTATCGGGAAAGCATAAAGATAAAAACCCCACTATCATATATTATGTATATCATGGATCATGAAACAATATCATACAAAACTCCAATCTAAGAGCTCTCAGTACAATACAATCGTCTCACACTGTCATACAAAAATCAACAAATACATGTGTCAATTCTCTGCCTCCAGACAACCTGCCTCCTCTGCGCAATCCCTGCTAATGGAAAACCCGCAAATGATTCAAATTCCTCTTGCCTAAGATGCACATTGTTCATGGGCACATGCATTGTGTGTGTTATTGCATGAGTGCACTTCACTCAAATCACAATTGATAGCCAAATTGTCCCTTTCAGTTGTTATCTCAACTGGGTCTCCACTGGATCTGACATGCATGTAGTTAACAATGGTAAATCTTCAGTTGCATGTGAGATCACTGATTGTGAATTAATTAATAATTAATTCA
>JZKD02S1419502.1:0-10531 GCA_000966675.3 Picea glauca | reverse complement strand
TATATAAATATATTTTTACATTGAAAAAATATTATAATATATAATTTATATTATGTTTTAATTTAAATATTTATAAATAAAATATCTTTTCTATATGCATATAAATATATTTGCTAAATTTTTAGATGAATTAATTATTCATGTTAAATACTTTCTATGAGGATTTTTCTTTTCTATGTGTGGGATTACGTTTATAATATATATTTCTTATAAAAAATTTAACATTTTGTGAGTTGATTTGTATTGCTTAGTATTTTCTATTAGAATCTTTTTACTTCAAGTAACATAATGGATGTGTTATTCTTCATTGCATATTAAAATTTGTTTAAAGAATTATTCTCATGCTTGGGCATATTATTTAGGCTTTGTGCTTGGGTTAAAAGATTTTGAGGCTTGGGCTTAGGATAAGGAACTAATTTTAGGCTTAGTCTTAGATATTTAGCCATAATTGAGGTTAGGATAGGGTAAGCTAGTTTATGTCACATCTATGTAGGTTAGGTTAGATTAGCCCATGTAGGTTAGGGAAGAGTAGGTTGGATGAGATGGGTTATAGTATGATAGGATAGGATAGGTGAGGTTAGGATAGGCTAGGCTAGAGTACGATACCATCGGCTAGTATAGTGTATGTTAGAGGAGAGGAAGGAAAGCTAGGGTAAGATAGGTTAGGTTAGAGTAGGGTTAGGGTAGGCTATGTTAGAGTGGGATTAGGGTAGGCTAAGGTAGGTTATTTTAGGCTAGGTAAGGCTAGGTTATGACTAGGATAATTTATGCCAAGCGAGGTTACGTTATGGCAGGTTAGGTTATGGTAGGGTAAGGTAGGATAGGGATCGATGTAGGCTAGGTAAGGGTAGGTTAGATAAGGGTAGGTTAGGTTAGGGTAAAATAGGTTGGGGTGGGTAGGATTAGGATATCTTAGGGTAGGTTCAGTTAACATATACTAGGCTAGGGTTAGATTGGGTTGGGATAGGATAGGGTAGGGTAGGCTAAGTTAGGGTACACTAATCTAACCTAGGCTAAGTTAGTTTCGAGTACAATTAATCTAGGTTATGTTGGGGTTGGGTAAGCTGTGCTAGGATAGTTTAGACAAGAATTAAGTTGGTCTAGTCTAAGTTAAGGTAACCTAGGCTAGGTTAGGCTAGGCTGGGCCAAGGCTAGGGTAGGGTAGGGTAGCGTATGGTAGGGTAGGGTAGGGTAGGCTATTGTTAATTAGGATAGTGTAGACTATGATAAGATAGGTTAATATAGGATAGGTTTGGATAGGTTATGCAAGGTTAAGTTAGGTTACCTTAGTTAGGTTATGCTTGGTTTAGTTAATTATGTTAGGCTAGGTTAGGTTAAGCTAGATTAGGTTAGACTAGCTTAAGCTAGATTAGGGTAGACTAGGTTGGGGTGGGTAGTATTAGGCTATCTTACGGTTGGCTAACTTAAGTTAGACAAGGCTAGGGTTAGCTTGGGTTGGTCTAGGGTAGGGTAGGTTAAACTAATATAATTTAGGTTATTTTAGAGTAGAGTTATGTTAGGTTAGTCTAGGCTTGGGTAAGCTTTACTAGGCTAGTTTAGAATAGCATTAGGTGGGGCTAAGCTAAGTTAAGCTAAGTTAGGCTAGGTCATGTTAGGATAGGCTAAGAATAGGGTAGGTTATGTTAGGTTAGGGTAGGGTAGGGTAGGTTAGGCTAGGATAGGGAAAATTAGTCTAATGTAGGCTATGGCAAGCTAGATTAATGTAACATCACCTCATTACCAACATTTTGGTTTTTAAAGATAATTTGTTAATTAGCATATATAGTCAAAGTTAATAATTAGACTTAAAGTTTCCATGATAAAACTTGTTTTACTTACTTTCATGAACCTTTTTTTGACATTGTGTCTAATGGTCATGGAGATACCACACGAGGTTAAAAGATTCTTGACTTTCATTACCACTATTCAACTCTAGTCACACATCAGTCTACAACATTCTATGTATTATATCTTTCATTATTAATCTTCTCTTAAGAGTTTCCATATATATATATATATATGTGTGTGTGTGTGGATATATCTTATTTTTAATAATTAGAAAACCCTTTAATATTATCATCACTCCCTTTAAGTTTTTCACTCCTTATCAACAATTATTATAACAATTTTCATATGAAAGTAATAAACTCATTAAGAATATAGTTATGACTCTTTTTTATAAATGGTGTTACTTTAGTAAAACCATTATCTCTATGACATATTTTCCTCTTGTATAAAATTTGGTATGATAACCATAATATTTTGGCTCAAAGACATAGAGACTTTAGGCTCAAGTGTTTACCCATCTACTGATTCTATAAGCATTTTCCATGAGCACTACTAAGTAAGTCATATTTTTCTATTCTTAAATACTATAATGTTTTTTATTAAAAAATTCCTTTTAACAATGTAACTATGAATTATTTCTCATTGTGTTAATGTGCAGGTCGACTCTTATATACGCACTTAAATTACCACCAACTCATGCTGCCTCTTTTTCCTTCATTCCTTAATTTAAATTGATATTCATACTAAGTTTGTAGACTCTCTAACTCACAGGGATACACTATACTAGTTTTGCATTCATTTATATTTCAGGATCTTTGATCCTATGATCAACTTCATGTAGCCCTCATATTTTATTCTTCTTTGATTTATTTTTTGTGCATAGCACATTCACTAATAGGTTTAATAAGTTACCCTCACCCGTGTCCTCAATATATTTAGGATTAAGGTAGGGTTTCTTGATTTTTATGGATTTCACAATTTGTATAATGTTCACAGCCAAACCAAACATTTTTTTCTAGGTTACTCAGAGGGGATAAATAAATTCTTTCCCTTGTTTCTTTTTACTTGGGTTAATAAATTTTGATGGTGTCCTCCTTGAGAAATTCCTTGCATATGGATGAGGATGGTCGAGAAGTAAACATTCAACTCATTTAAGGATTCAAATAATGAACGAAAACATTCATATTTTAAATTTTGGGTTGATTACTATGCGTAACATACATTCTTGTTGCACCCATTAACAAGACGTGGTGAATATTTAATGCAGAGTTATGAAAATACCCTCAATCTAGTCATCAAAGTCTTGAGACAACAAGTTGGTGTAACTCACAGACGACGCGAACTGGGACAAAGTCCAACTCGAACTTATTATCATGAACTCCATACTTGGTCTCACACATCTGAGGTCAAGTAATCTCCTTGACATTTCTCAAAAAATAAACATGTGTTCATTATCAGTACCAGGGTTCCAAGTTTATATAGTCTCGAGTGGAGTATACCCTAAACAGGTAGCCATGAAATAGATACAATGATAACATATTAGCAACAATTTATTTTATGCTTCCATATTTCATTTTGAGACTAGGAACAACTTATTAATTCATGTGGTCATTGTTTAATTTGTTTACTTTTATCACGAGTGTGCTTATGGTTATTAATTCTAGAGTTTCGTTAAAAGTAAAAACCCTAAGATATTCTTTGGAAAAGATCTCTGTATACATTTATTTTTATATAAAAATTATAATATTCTTTGACTTCTTATTGATGTTTGGAAAAGATTTTGAATATATTCTTATATATATATATAACATGATATTTATAATATAACATATAAATGTACTTAATAAATAAGTAGTTACTTATTATCCAAGGGACACATCCTTTAATGGATGGTCATCATATGTTCTATATATATGGAAATCTTATCATTTTAATAATATATAAATCTATTATAATCATTTTGTCTTGGCATTTTTTACTATACTTTGTGCATGGTTATTCTTCTTGTTACCTTGGTTATTATTCTTGCAATTCATTGTTTTGTTGCAACTCAGGTTAAAGTTTCTGCACTCTTCCAACAACCATGGTTAACCATATTTTGGTGGAAGATAGGCTTGATGGAACAACCAACTTCAGTTCTTGGAAATATAGATTGCTCATCACTCTAGAAGAGATTGACCTAATGAAGAATGTAGAAGAAGTTGTACCAGAATCGACTAATGATGCAAAAAAATATCAATGGAGGGATAATTATGAAAAATCTAGAAAGATCATTATCTATTCTGTGAGATACCATTTAATCCCTCACATATCCAACTTGAAAACAACTAAGTAGATGTACAAACCCTTGAAGAATTTGTTTGAGAGAAACGACACCAAAAAATCACTTTCCTTGAGACACCAACTTCATAATCTCAAGATGACGAAGTTTGAGACAGTTTCCACCTTCTTCATGAAGATTTTAGAGATCAGAGGTCAGTTGGTTTCTATTGGAGAAATAATCTCTAATAGAGAACTTGTCACGATTACCCTTAATGGTCTTCTAGGACACTCAGACCAATTCATTCAAGTTATTAGTGGGTGATCAAAATTTCCCAAGTTTGATCATTTATGGGAAGAATGTACTCAAGAGGAGACTAGACTTGCAGCTAGAGGCATGCACTGTTACCATCATGATGAAAATAAATCCCTTGTCACTCATGAAAGGGAAATCAAAGGAAAATGAAATGTTTTAGAAAAAAATTTAAAGGAAGGAAGTCAACCACCAACTTCTAAGCACAAAAAGAAGGAGATGTCAAAGGTTTAGTGTTTCATATGTGACAAGTATGGCCACTATGTGAAAAACTCTCCTACATGGAAGAAAGAAAAGAAAAAATCTTCTATTTATAATGTTGATTTACAACCACCTCAGAGGAAGTCAAGGAATGAAAGCATGAACGATGAAGAGTTCTTCTTCATTTCATGCCTCTCAAGTATGGTTCCTACTACTAATGATATTTGGTTGATTGACAATGGTGCTTTGAGACATATGTCTCAATACAAAGAGCACCTTATAGATCTAGTAGAGAAAGAATCTCTTTTTCATTTTGTATTTGGTGATGATGTGAGATATACTGTGAAGGGAATTGGATCCACTTCCTTACAATTGGATTCTTGTACCCCACTCCATTTGAGTTATTTATTATTTGTACCTGGGATGAGAAGGAACCTTCTCTCTATTTTAGCCTTAGCAAACAAAGTCTACAAGGTTTCTTTCTCTGATAGAAAGGTTCTTGCAAGGAATAAGAACTCTAGTATGGATTTTTCTTGGGCGATTGATGTTCAAAAGGACATATTGTGCATATTGATTGTCCGACCAATTCAGGCCTTAATAAATGATTCAATTAATTTGATACAACTATAGTATAGGAGACTTGCTCATTTAAATTATAGATCTCTTCTTGCTCCCATGAAGATGGTGACAAGGCTTCCAAAGATCCATGTTGAACATGATGGCATTTGCAGAGGTTCTTCTCTTAGAAAGAATGCCAAGGGATCCTTTCCAAGCAATGACATGAGACCCAAGGGGATATTAGACTTGGTTCATACAAATTTATGTGAACCCATGACAGTTTCTTCCTTGAGTGGATACCTATACTATGTTATCTTCATTGATGACCACTCTCAGAAGACTTGGATTTAATTCTTGAATACCAAGGATGTAGTCCTTGCCATATTTCAGGAGTACAGAGAAAAGGTCGAAAATGTGATTGAAAAGAAGATCAAAGTGTTGAGATGAGATAATAGAGGAGAATACATCTCTCAAGATTTCAATGATTTATACATTGAGGCACAAATCAAGAGGGAGTACACTATTCCTTACAACCCTAAACATAATTGGGTCAGAGAGAGGAAGAACATATCTATTCTTCATGAATTCAAGGAGATGATTCATGATCAACATTTACCTATGTTTTAGTGGGAAGAATCATCCATGAATGTAGTGTATGTTCATAACATAAGTCCTCGTAAGACTTTAAGGAACATGACTCTCAAGGAGGCATTCACTGGAGTGAAGCCTAAGCTTGGACACTTCATTGGGTGTCAACTATATATGGATATACCCAAAGAGAAAAGGACCAAGAAAGACCCTTCAAGTAGAAAGGGTACATTTGTGGGGTATAGTGACTCTTTAAAGGCATATCATATCTAATTCATTGGTTAAAGACAAATTGAGGTGAGAAGAGATGTTACCTTTGAGGAGGAGGTATCCTTCATGAGATTTAGAGGATCTCGCATGGAAATTGATAGTGAGAAGTAGGAACAGATGGTTCCTTCTCGCCCTCACACTTCAATAGTTCATAGGGAGACAATTGAGGTTATTGATCCCATTGATATTTTACTTCAATTTGATGTTCCCAGAGATATTGTAGTAGGTCATAAGTGGACTACATGGGATTGTCAGACTCTGCATGAGGCAAAAGTACATGCAAATCCTCATGGTACCTTCTGAGAGAGAAAAATACCTCAAAGATATTTGTGAGGACAACCTTTCTCAATGGATAGATTGAGGAAGACATATACATCAAGCATCGAGATGGTTTCGTCATACATGAGAAGGAGTCTCATGTGTGTAGGTTGAAGAAGGCCCTGTATGGACTCAAGCATGCACCTTGATCTTGGTATTTGAGGATTTAAAGACACATGATGAGTTTGGGGTTCAAAAAGATTTTTTTTTATCCCAACATGTACTACAAGAATGATAATGGTGAGGCCCTGATTCTGGTCCTCTACGTTGATGATTTATTCCTCACCGGTAAAAAGGTACTTATTATTGAATGAAAGTAAGCTTTGACCTCTAATTTTGAGATGAAGGACCTTGGAATGATTCACTACTTATTGGGACTAGAAGTGTGGAAGAGAACTTATGAGATCTTCCTATGTCAGGGAACATACACATTTGAGATATTGAAAACATTTGGGATGATGAACTGTAAACCCATGGCTACACCAATGGTGACAAATATGAAGAAACTAAGTGTGTCTTCTTCTGATTCGACCAAATTGATCTAGCCCTGTACAGACAACTGATTGGATCATTGATCTATTTAGTTAGCACCAAACCATATATTTTCTATGAAGTAAGTGAACTTATCCAATTTATGATCCAACTAAGATAGACACACTAGGTTGATGTGAAACATGTGTTGAGATACCTACGAGGAACAATTAGACATGGTCGGAGATATACTTCTAGTATTGACATGAGATTGCAGGGATATACTCACTCGGATTGGGAAGGAAGAACAATGGACAGGAAGATAACCTCCAAGTGTTTCTTCACTTTGGGATCTACCATGGTTTCCTTGTGTAGTAGGAACCAAACTTATGTGCCCTTGACTACTGCAGAATAAGGTAAATTTCATTGAGTGTGGAAGTTTGTGAAGCAGTTTGGTTTCACAAGCTCCTTGCATATTTATTTGGACATGTGATAAATTCTACCGTTACTCATTGTGATAAGTAGAGTTGTGTGAAGCTATCAGATAATCGAGTGTTTCATGAAAAATCAAAAGACATTGAGATCAGGTACCATTACATATGAGACATGGTGTAAAGGAAGGAAGTATTGGTGCAATACCTTCCTACAAATGAGTATGTTGTTGATATTCTTACCAAACCCCTTACTAGGATGAAGTTCGAGTAATTTTGTGACAAACTTGTTGTGGAAGAGAATGCCTCCCTCACTGAAAGGTAGTGTTTATGTTTGTAGCTTCCTAAAAAATTCTCTATATCATACTCCTTTGTAACTGAAGAGAATTAATCTGTTGTGACACTTATCTAAGAAGGGATAAGATGGTTTGGGATTATATCCCAACGTACCATGTGGAGAGAACATGAGGACATTTCAAGGGAGTTTACCATTGATAGCACACACTATGGGAGTTGAACCTAGTGTTTCTAGAGGGTGTAGCCTCTATAAGTCCACATGGGAGTGCTATGTGTGAAAAATATTCTCTAGATAGTACTCCTCTGTGAATTGAGTTGAGTTGATATATGAGGACACTTATTTCATAAGAAATAAGTGAGAAACTTATTTGATAAGGGACAAGTTAATTTGGGATTATAGCCCAATGTACCATGTGGAGAGCACATGAGGACATGTCAAGATTCAAGGGATTTTACCATTGACGTCACACATTATGGGAGTTGGCCCTAGTGTTTCTAGAGGGTGTAGCCTCTAGAAGTCCACATGGGAGTGTCGTGTGAATTTTTTTTTTCTACTATGGTGGTTGTGTACCACTGGAGGAGACTGTGTGTCCCTAGACAGTAGTTGTGTACTAATATAGAAATACACCTTCATAGATAAGGGGGAGTTTTGATGTTTCAGAATCGAGCGGAGCTTCAAAGAAGGTATGGCCACCTTTTCTTGTTCATTTAAATTCATATTCTTTGTTAGATTTTGGGCATGCTAAAGCTGAGGCAACAACCCTAAAATACCTAACATTGGTTCCTATTGAATTCAAGAAGCACGATCCGCAAAGGGTCGTAAGTAATCATTTGGCCAGTTGTGGACTCAAGAGATTAGAACACAAAAATTCTCCCTCAGATTACATTTTCTGAGGTGCAAGATCTTATGCTGATATTTTAGCTTAGATACAAACCCTGGGACCTGAAGAGAGGGACAATGTTCTAAAATTCCAAGAACATCGATGCATTTTTCTTCCCGCAGTATTACGGGGTGAGAATCCGAGTACAACGGAGGTGAAACAAAAAGATGCTGAAGGCTCCAAAGATGCGACACCTAGTCAAGAAAAACACCAGGACAGGGAAGAGAAAACTAAGAGTCCAAAAGCAGAGATAAAGACTCCTGACCCACCGAAAAAGTATACTTTGGTTACTACTCTGGGGCAATCAGCTAAGAAAATCAGAGATCCCATCACATCCATTACTCTCTTGCAGTCGAATCGGGGAAATATTAATACAGGGTGGATTTTCAATGAAGAATTGAGACCTATAAGGGTGGAAGATCTCCCTCCAAATGAGTTCTTCTTTGATAAGAAGAGAAAGGTTGTGGTAAAGAGAGAATTCTATCAGGAAGGGGAATCGATAGCCAAGAAATACAAAGTATTTACTGATGGGAAAGAAAAGAAGAATGAATAGTTCAGGACATAAATAGTTGGGACATTAGGGGCATATGCCACAGCGAATCAATTTTCAGTCGGGGTTTTGAAAAACCAACTGAAACAAAAATATCATCTCATCAAAACCCTAGAAGCCAGACTAGCCACAACAGAGGAGGTTTCCAAGGACCAGGCGAGTGTAGGGATAGAACAAGCAAGGTTGGCCAATAAAAGTGAGATAGAGTTGCTCAAGACTAAGCTCGAACAAGCAGAGCTAGTGGTTCTGAATGGTCATATAAAATTGGGCCAGAAAAAATACTTGATCGAATAGCTACAGGCTAGAGTGGAAATCACTGAAAGTAAACTTATAAATATCGGGATGTTCTAGTCCCAGGCGATGGAGATTCGGAGCATAGTTTCTACAGCCCAACGAAAATTACTCACCAAGGTAGAGGTGATTTGGGACAACTTCTTACCTGTTAATCAAGTTTCGGGAAATTTATTTGTTAGAGAAAGAGAAGTTGGAGTAGCATGGGTTGCTTTTCAAGAGGTTGTTATAGCTACAAACGACAGGGAATTGGGAAGTACTCCTAGGTTTCCCATTTCAGAGCAGACCAGAGGAAATATTCTATTAAAAGAATGGGAGCACAACATCTCAGAAGGTAAGATGCAAGCCAAGAGGGTAACAAAAACCTTAGAAGAGGATTTTAGTTCTATAGATGGTAATCTGTTAGGAATTGATAGTGAAGGTAATGCCGAGGCATTGAGTCAAATGAATATCGAAAAAATCTCACTTGATTTAAATGAAAAAGAGGAAAGAGAATCAGCCAAAATCTCACAAGTGACTATGGAAGACATAGTCCAAATAGATAAATGTATGATTAAACCAAGTGTGCAATTGTGGACTATCGACATCATATACATATATATGGAAGAAAGGTTACTGCTATTAGCCCGAGATTGTTACTCTTTTGAAGTCAATTGTCAAGCAGAATCATCAAGGCTAATATCTCGACTGGCGGAAAGATGTGTCACTTGTACCGAGCATGCGCGAGGATAAGCTTCTGGCACCAAATAAAGATAGAGATGAAGAAATGGAACAATTTCTCTCCTCCTTATTATAACTAAAAATTTTGCAACGATTGAGATTCCATCTTATGTAAAACTGTATAAATATACCATAGAAAGAAAGAACCAAGGTTGGACCTTTTTGTGTCAATTTTAATAAATATTTTCCATTTTGAGAGTTAATATAAAGCAAATCTGAATATTCCCAATTATGTCACGACTGTGTTATGAGTTTGTTTTCTTGTATCTCATATTTTGTTTCATTTCATATTTGCATCTGATGAATGCTTCACTATAATTTAGTACAACCTCTACTATAGTGAATAAATTTTGGTTTTCTATATTATTTACAGTTTTTCCTCTATACCAGTTATCAACCGGTATAAGACCAGTCAACACTTTCATAATTCTATATATATTTTATGCATCATTGGGTTATTTCTTTACATTTTTCTTCTTCTATTTATACGTGATATTCTCCCTTGATAAGATCCTTACTCGATAGACAACTTAATGTTTTCTCCCACCTCATACATTTTTATTAAAGTATAACTCAGTTAGGAGAAAGGGCTTTT